>OY720441.1:44848450-44956543 GCA_963082915.1 Dolichopus griseipennis
CCCTACCGTTATTATTCCTACATAAGTTATATACAAGGTGTTTCAGGAGCAAACGGCATCCTTGCAAGCCCGATAGGGGAGATGAAAACAAGTATAAAACTTAGTATTAAGTGTCATCTATTCATAACGGTTTTCGAGGTAGCGGGACTTATAAATCTTCTCTTCTCTAAAATTAATTAATTTAGTTTTTTGTTTATTATTTAGGAACTAACAAACGTAGGAACAACCTTAATAACATTTTCGGAAGCTTACTAAATTAGCTATTTAATGCGACATGAAAAAATATCGGGTGACTTTAAAATAGAAAGTTATTAGTTATAACGAAAACCGTTAGGAATAGACCTCACTTAATACTAAGTTTTTTGCTTGTTTTCATCATCACTTTCATCCTTTACAAAGATTGCGTTTACTCGTGAAACACCCTGTATATTAATAATATATATATAATTATATTTGATAATACATACTTATATATAGACCTTGTTTTTATCGTATAATATCAATGCCACCACCCAAGAGTACCCAAACATTCACACATGCTTAAATATAACTTTATTTTGTTGTTATTTCTGTTGCTGTTGTTGTTGTTGTTGGTTTTCTTCAATTTTTTTTTTTTTTCTTTGAAAGTATCTTAAAAACTTTTTTCCTATCAATGTTTTCTATGATGTTTGGTTTGGTGGCAGTTTCTTGTAATAATCTTAAGTATAAATTTAAATGGAACCTACAGATATTTAGATCAAATATAAGGGGGAGAGTTTAGAGGGGATTGAAAAAAAAATTTCTAATTTAAGAAAAACTTTGGAGGGATAAAATGAAACTTTTTTTTTTGTAGACCATGTTTGTTGTTGTTATTTTGTTTTCTATTTTGCCCCTCAATATAATTCAGTTTCTGTTATGTGAGGCTCCAAATTTTTGTTTTTTTATTTTTGTTTTGAAAAAAAAAGTTATTTTTAAAAGTTTTTTAATGTACAAAAAAATATTTGTAAATATACATATAGTTTTTTATGTATTTTAGATTGGTATGTGTGTAAATAAGTTGCGTACCGAATTGTTTAATAAAAGATGAAAAACATTTTCTATTATACTTAAAATTAAATTTTTCATTAAATTATTTTGGAAAATATAAAAATGTTTTGTAATAAAGATAGTAAGAAAAATTTACAATACCCTATTCTTTTTTTTGTTTTTAATTTTCGGAATTTGTTCGGAAAATAAATAAAAAAAAAGTTGAAGATAATTTAATGTAGGCGGAATTATGTCGATGAAATTATAATATAAATTAGTTTAAAATATTTTTTTAGTATTATTAAATTAAAAAGAGGGAGGGGTACGAGAGGTAAAATAATTGCCTTGATGGATTAATTTTTAACGGAAGGTTCCCGAATAACATAATATTAGGCTTCAAAAGATTATTTCGAAATAAATGGTTTTCTTATTCATTGAAACGCGGTCCTGTTTTATTTGTTTTATTAAAAATCACATTAGATTTTGAAATATTGCTAACACCATCAAATTATAGGCTCGATATTATTTTGTAAACTATAAGTAATATTATTTATTTAATTAATGTTATAAATTTTATAATAAAACTATATTGGGTCCTTAAAGGAAAAATGTTGTCTTAAATTAACAGATTTGCATACTTTTAGGATAAAGGTTTTAAAAATAAAATTCATTCTGTATTAGACTATTACCAAATAATTAGGTATTCGATTTCCGTAAATTTTAAAGGCTACAACTAACTTATTTTTGATATTTCTGAAACCCCAGTTCTTAATATCCAATGTCTTTTAATCAAATCTCTGAAACTTAGTCTTGAAAACCCTATGAGAATGTAAAGTCCAAATATTTGAAACTATTTTAAAACAATGTCTTAGTGCTTTTCAGGCAGTTAATCTAAAAAGTCGCACATCATATGCAAATTTTATTAATGAATGTATAGATAAAAATTAAAATAAAATATTTGTTATTTTTATTTAATTAAAATAATATCAAATCTGTGATATTAGTATCCGTGTAAAAATTAATATTTTTTTTCAAAAATTATGATATTTATCATTTAAAACAATTAAAAAAAAAAACATTTAATATTATACAAAACAAATATTTTATTTTAATAATAGTTTATTTATTTATTTATAAATTAAATACAATAATACTAATGAAAACAAATAATGATAATTATTAATATAAATTAAAAATTAAAAATTGAAATAATTATTTAAATAAATAAAACAATTATAATCATAATAAATTGTATTGTTTGTTTTATTTTTTTTTTTTGTATTAATAATTTAAATTATCAAATAAATAATTTCTGATTTTTAAATAGACAAATTTAATAAATTGTTCAATATTTATTAAGTTAATAATTTCCGGAAATTAGCTGAAGAATGTTGATTTTGGATCTAATTGTAAATTTAATTATTGATCCGGTTAAAAAAAAATTATATTAGTTTTGAATAAAATTTAATTTTAATATTAAAAAAATATTGTGTTCTAGAAATAAAAAAATTAGTTCTAGATTATCGTGTCTAAATTAGGTTTTGTGAAATTGAGCTAGTTACGAATGTTTAAATTTTTATTTAACCTTTATGCGTTCATCGCACTATTTTATTTTTAAACCATATAGTAAACTGACAAACTCTTTTTACTTTAAACTCTAAACCAGTCATACTATCTCCAAATAGTGGTACATTACATATAATCTGAATATCTTAGATTTTTTTTTTTAATTATATACAATTTTCATTTGTTCAAATTTCGAGTTAATCTCGTAGTTCTTAAAAATTGCTTCCATCTAATACCTCTGTACATCTCTCATCTCTTCAGATTTCTATGTACAAGTTCAAATTCAATTTTTATACCATACACCTAAATTGGTGAAAAGTATATTAACTTTGGTACAGTGTTTAGATGCCAGTCCGTACGCTATATAATTCAAAAAATAGTAATGTTATCTTGATCAAATTAATGCTTTGGGTTACTAATGACGAAAAAAGGACGGGGACTTTAAATGGGCGAAATCAAACGAGGTTCAGATCCTGGAAACTGTCGATCAAGCCAAGGTAAAACAACACAATAAAGACCAATTTTATAAGTTTCTTTTCTATTTTTGTGGTGTCCTTGAAATTTGAGTTTAACTGAAGAAGTGATAAGAGTACCCATGACACACCTACCAAGATTAAAAGGATATCTTGGAAATTGATTAAGATACAGTAACTTAAAATTTAGAACAAGAATGCATTGTCTTGTTTACATTATTTCTTTAAGATTTGGGATGATATGTAGTGGCGGTTTACGTAACTCCAAAACTTAGCTAGCATATTGTCGACAAAAATAAAGGGAAAAAATTTAAATTTGGTATTTGTGTGTCCTATTTTGTTTTCATTATATCTCTTAAATTGTGGGGGCACTGAGTACGTGTTATATGGACGTATCACACGCCTTCCAAGACGTAATAAGTATATCTTTGAAATTCATAAAGATAGTATAAGATGTAAAATAACTTACGAATTGCAGGTTTAAAAAATTAATAAGTTGGTGTCATTTACTTACTATTGCTTGCTATATTTCGCAGAATAGGTCATCATACCAACAATATTGATCTTTTAATTCTATCATTTGTCCGCTTTTTTTCTTAGATTTCTTTAAGTTTATTGTGTCAAAAATTTTAGTATAGTCTAAAAACCTGAGGGAAATACAACTTTTTGTACATATTTACAATTTTGAGACAGTTTTTAATACAAAAAAGAGTTCCTCTAGTAATAGTTCATTGTTTTGAGTCTTAGCTGGATTATTTGTTTCAAGTTCTTCCTATTTTTTTTTTAAATTTGTGAATTTTGAAGCTTTTATTGAACTGCTTTGTAAGGATTCATTTCTACTCATAAAGTTTTTAATATTTATAATACTAGAAAGTGCTCTATGTTGTAGTTATTTTACATAATTCCTTTAAAAATAAAAAATAATATTAAACTCTACTAAAAGTTAGAATGTAAAAAGATTTCGTGAAATGTGTCTTAATTTAAAGAACTTCAATTTGAAATACAAAAACTTTTTTCTAATTAATTCAACAAAATCATACGAAAGTTCAAGTTTCCAGAACTCATTATAATAAAATTTATTTTATGATAATTGCCTTCAAGATGTAACCAAATAATATGGTTAAATTAAAACACCAATACTCCATTTTTATTTATGTATAATAAAAATGTAAGAAGTCATTGTGAATGAAGTTACAATTTACAATTATATTTAGTATAGAAATGTATATATTCTGGTATACGTTATGCTCTCTAAAAGGTAAGTCTCAAGGGACGCTTCTGAATCTAATAGTAAAGTAAATATATTTATTTTTATGTACTCATTTCATCACTAACTAAATTTATTTTATTTGTTTCTTTATATTTGTATCCATAGCTTCTTTACTAATATTTGTCTGATATGAATATTTACTATTACTTTTTCTTTGTTTTATTTGCTTTTTATTTTTTTTTTTGTATTTTCTTTCATATGAAAATGTATACAAAAATTTATTCTAAATTTTTCTTGTGTTTACTGTCTTAATCATGAATTTTTTTGTCTAGTTTTACCTAACGAGTTTTACCTATCGTATATTTGAATATATACAGTAGTGGTCATAAGTATGAGTTTAAATATTTTTCACAATAACAATGTTTAGAGTTGTAAAAAGCTTAAATTCATATCATCTCAAATTTGAGCTATCAGACTTTGAGTCAACTCATATTTTGAGTTTAATATACTTTCACTCACATGCATATATAACTCAAATGTTGTGTTAGCTCAAATCTGGGTTGAGCTTGAGTTGAGCACGACTGAAATGAGTTGTAGCCCATTCAAGTTTTTTAATTCATATATCATAAATAAATATGTATTTCAATGTTGCAATATATCTAAGTGATTTTGAGCTATTTTGAGTGACTTAAATGATTTTGAGCTATTTTGAGTCGTGCTCAACTCTACCTCAATTCAGAATATGTGCTAGGTCACTTTTGAGCAAGTTTAATTTTTGAGTTAGCTCGATATGTAATTGCTTAAGAGTATAAATAAAATTATGAGTTACTCAGAATTTGAGATTACCTAAGTTTGAGTCAGTAAAAAGTGTGACATTATGAGTATAACTCAACCTATAAGCTAGCTCAATTATTGATTTGATTTCGACTTCAGCTTTGTATTTAAGTTTTGATTTAAGGTCTAAACTGATAGTCTAATAACGGAATTCATGTTTTCTTTGCTATTTTAAAATTTTTTTTACGGCCTTGATAAGTTTAAAATCTAAGTTTAAGATGTCAAGTTTTATCTAAGGATTTTAAGGTTTCATAACAAACAACAGGTTCACATTTCGTTAAAATTTCCTCACTATAAATAAAAAGAGTGTATTACATTTAATTTGCCATAACTGTATATACAGTACATACATGATATATTTTTACATATAAATTGAAAAAAAAAAATAAATTCTATCATTTTTATGGAAATATTATGGAACGATTGCCTTGAGGCACTTAAGCGGAAATGTTATATGATAGCATTTAATTAAAACTCTTTATGGTGAATGTTAAAATAAAAAAAAAAAAAAAATTTTCGAATATAAAAACAAAAAAATCAAGGGTAACATTTTAGATTATGCCCTTCATATTATTTATCTTAGGTAAGTGGTTTTCTTGTGTAAGTATTAATGCAGCAGGGGTGAGTGTGAAATCATAAAATTCTGCTTTTTTTTTCTTGAAATTTTTAACACTTCGTTTGAAGATGCAAAAGTAATATATGTATACATGTAGATAAATTTTTCTTAATTTTTGAATTTAAAATTAAGTTAGACTTCAGGATCTATGAAACAATTGAAATATAAAACACTATTTTTTTTATTTTGTAAAAAAAAAGTAAATAAATCGATTTAATTAACATTTTAAAATTAAATTCAGTCTGAATTTGAAGTTTTTCATTTTCTTCATTAAAATATTTAAATTTTTTTATTTATATTCTATCTCTTTCACTTTTTTTTTAATGTAGTTCTAAGGGTATACTAAATTTACTGTTACGTTTGTGATTCTTTAAAAGGAAACTGGTAAATATAAGCTAAAGTTTATGAATATAGGATGAGAATCCCTAATGATTTGATTCAATGATGATTTCATGAGGATCCGTCTGTAAGATAAGTGACGCGACACTTTGTATTCTAATTCAAAAATTAAAAAACTGGGATTCTGCCTAACATTTGCGCAAAATTTCGTTATTGTGACAGAAGAAGTTCGAATTTAGCTGCTATATAACTTTTTATTTATTATATACATTATTTTGGTTCTAATAAGGTTCCTAAGCCAATTGGTCTGGGTTTCCTTTTTAAGTATTGGGAACTTTTATATCAACAATTTCTAGTAAATTTCGTTAGTTCAAAGATGGCAGTGCAGCATTATTTGACATGACCTTGCAGATAGTTGACATGACAGTGCAGGGGTTATAAATTTTCGAAATACACTTACACTTATAATCAATCTAGATCTCTAGGAGTTTTTAATAGACAAACCAGTTTTTCATTTAAACTTCTGGAAAATTTTATTGTTTTTATAAAGTAGATTCGAGTAGCTGTCATACAACTGTCAAATATTACGTACACTTATAATCAACCTCAATCTCTAGGAGTTTTTAATAGACAAAACAGTTTTTCATTTAAACTTCTGGAAAATTTTATTGTTTTTATAAAGTGGATTCGAGTAGCTGTCATACAACTGTCAAATATGTTAACAGTTATTGTGAATTCCCTAAATCCAATAATAATAAATTCCATCGAGCTGGTATCTTATAGTAGACAGAATCCTCTCTATTCTCATCCTCGTATTTTATTAATAGTTCCAATTTTATTTTATTTCATTTTTGGTTACCGATATTTTTATTTTACTGTATATACTGTTATACTGTATATGTTATTTATTACCACATTGAATGCAGTATGGTTTTGAATTTTCGGTATTTATGGTTCCATTTAAAAAAAAAAAAAATAAAATAAAATAAATTTAAAATTGCTTTCATAGTCGAAAAAATATAAAATTTATGCAAGAATAAAATCAAAGTAAAAATATAAAACGCATAGAATGCACATAATATTATATACGAATACAACATAAAAATGGCAAAACCATTTAATTGTCACTTGTTTTATGGAATATAGATTTAAATGCCATTTTTAGATTTAAAAATTTTTTCCAAAAAAAAACAAAAATGGGTGGTTTCAAAAAAGAATAGAAAATGCAATTAATTTATCTTTTGGTTTATTGGGATTTTCTATTTTATTTTGAAAAATACAAGAACAAAAAGAGAGCATCAATTTTCAAAAAAAAAAGAAGAAGAGAGAGATAAAAAACTGTCTGGAAAGTTAAAATATATTGATGAATTTTCATAAGCTTGTTGGGCACATAAATTCGATTTTTTTTTTTTTTTTTTGAGTTAGAGGCATAAGTTTTATAGACATGGAGTAATAAAACTGTATAGTGTCACATTCATTGACATTTTTCTTTGAATTTTGTATAATTATATATTAATATATAAGATTGAATATTCTTGTTTAATCAATGGAAATATATTTATATTTAACCGATGGAATTATGTTTATAGTTAGCCCATGGAACTCTTTGTATAGATCTATAGTTTATATAAAAGATTTTTATTATTAGATATAAATTATTTCAACCTTTTAATTGATTGGGTACTTACAGAATGTCAAATTTGATATTTATTATATAGTTGATAAGTATACAAATGTGATTCTAAATATAAACATAGTACAGTTTATTGAAGATATTTTTTTTATTTATTGATCCTTTTCTACTCCCTTAAGTAGTAAAGGGAATTCATTAAGTCTATTTAAATTTGGTTTCAGTTTCTTTAATCGTTGTATTTCCTAAGCCGTTGATTACTCGACTGTAGCTATTGTATAAGATTCTAAATACACAAATTTTATATTTTGTGTGCCATCTATTATCTTACACAATAAAACGATATAAGCTATTACGATATAATTAATTTTACTATATTTTTATTTTATTAAATATGATTTGACCGGGGTTTGAACTAGGGTACTTCAACTTGAAGATGTGTTAACTACTACGCTATTGGTCAGATATAATATATTGAAGATAATTTTTTTTTTTTTTCTAAGCGCTAGCTGTTGAACTGTTAGGCTAATAAGCCTGTCTATACATAGGTACATGTTGGAACAGGAGGTCAATTTATATTCGTGTTATTAGAATTTGTCTTAATGAATTCCACATATAATTTAAACATGAGATAGTACTAGGCCTTATAACATGTAGAATTGTCTTAGATTTTCAATAGATACAATTCTATTTTTTGTTTATATCGTAATATTTTGTATTTGAGTTATATGTTATTCTATATCTGGGAGTTATATTATTCAATTAAAAATTATTTGTTTATATTGCTATATTAATGTATTTTTTATTAAAGATATATAATTATTAATTATTGATTAAGCCATTAATTTGAACCCAATGGCGAATGGTAGCTGAGTCGAGCCGAAAACCAGAAAAATATTGTTTTTCACTTTCACTAGGATTTCGCATGAAAGGTTGGCACTCAACCACTGTACCACCCAGCTTGAACTGAACTGAATAGTAGAAAAACCTTAAACTGTGAAGAAATAAAAAATGTAAAGGACAGTTATATTAATTTGGGATTCGTTCAAGTTATCTAATGCAGTTCGTGATAATTACTTATATGTTTATCTCTTCATTCTAAAACATATTTTAAAAAATTATATATAATACTACGTAATTTGATAAGACGTGTGATGAAAGCACTTAACCACTAAATCCATTATTTTGATTTAATTTTAATATCAAATTCTTAAAATTCTAATTTAATTTAAAAATGTGTATTTTATGCAATTCAAAAAAAAATGTTTGTAATAGAAAACTATCTATTAAATACTTTCCAATACAAAGGAATATAAAAACTTTACTATTCTAATTGATATTTCCTTTCTTTCTATTTATTTTTATAGCAATATTTTGACGTCATTTCAAACAAAAAACCCCAGAAGTGAAAAAAAAATATTTAAACAAAAAACTTTTTTAAACATTTTAAATATTCATTTCTTTTTAAGTAGAATTCCAAAAAATTGTTTGTATTAATTGTGTTAATGTTCTTATTTATGAAGTGTGTTTGTTCGTCTGGTTTTCTATTTGTCTTCTATGTTTGTCTCTTTAACTAAAGACACCTTATGTTTAGGCGCAAAATGTTCTAAGACTTTTATAAATATTAAAATACTGTTTCATAACGGTTGAATAACGGGTTTTTTATTTGTTATATAAAAATAACTGCTAGATAGAACTGTTTATATTTATTAGATCTAGAACACGGGTGGGCAACAGTTTGAGACAAAGGGCAAATTTTTTTCTTAAAAAAAAGTCGCGGGCCATTTTATCTGTATATGTAAGATTAGGCATTTATTTTTAAGTATAAACAAGCGATAGAATTTTTAGTAAACTATTAATATTCATTAAATAATATTATTTATTTATTAAATTCATTTAAATAATATTATATATAAATTAATTTAACTATAATTGGATTTATAAATTAAAATAAAGCAGTTTAAAATAATATTAATTTATTTAAAATATTTTAACAATTGTTAATAACAATTTATTTTTATAGTGAACTCAAAATATATCTGCAATCAATGGCAACTGTTAAAATATTTATTGAAATGTCAAATATAATTCATCATTATATTTGTATCATTTTGAAATGTAGTAGATGTAAAATACGATTTTTATAGTAGATGTAAAATAATGTAATGTAGTAGATGTAATAACAGCTCAAACAAAATGCTTTCTTTTTTTTTTGAAGTGAATATTTTTTTAAAGTGAATTCTTATTGCATATTTCAAATGTACTATTTTTGCTATCGGGCCGGATAAAATATTAAATCGGGCCGTAAATGGCCCGCGGGCCGGCTGTTGCCCACCCTTGATCTAGAAGCTACTTTCAGATTAGAAAAATGTCAACTCTTTGTAAATAACCCTAAGTTGCTTTAGAATATCTTTTCAATTTCCCCCCTTTATTCTTAAAGTAGTTAAATTTTATTTTCAAAGGGTTAGATTTAAGTGTAGATTTAATTAAGTTTTTTTATTTATTTTAACCGAAGGCTATTTTTTTTAAATTTAACAATTTTTACTTTAAGAGAAGATATTGTTTTTTATAATGAAAATTCGTTCAGTGATTTAGATACATCATATCCAATTGTCTAAGAGTTCAGCTTTTATGCTCTCCAGCAGTCTGCATTACAAACTTTGTTTTACCTAAAAATTAAATAGGCAATACTTAGAGGAAATAATAATTAATTGAAATAAATTTCTCCACTTAGAGTAAACATGATTTCACTTAAATGAAATATTCATTACTTAAAGTATAAATGTTTTGAGTTAATCTAACAAGGTTTATGTATACATAACTCATTAATCGATGATTTTAAACTAATAATAGTTCTTTTAATTATTTTCTTTTGCGCATATTTATAAAAAAATTTATAGTAGTAGGCGCTGCTTCCCACCAAACCCCGCACTGAATATAGGAATAAAACCAAATATGTTACACAAACTCTTAAAATCAAGTAATTTTGAAAGTCGTGAAGTATTTTAATTTTTGTGGATTTTGTATTTTGCAGTTTATATTTAATCAAGTATTCCATTATTTAGAATTGTATTCTTAGATTGTAGTGGCATTCCAAAAATGTGAATAATGCTCAAAGACTAAGAACGTGGAACAATTCTTAGATATTTATTCATTTATTTACAATCCCCTATACAATATACAATGTGATAAGAGTGAGTGGGACAGAATTTTCTTTTCAAGTGTGACAGGTATTTTATACTGACCAGGGTTTGAACTGCGGACTCTTCAATTGAAAGGACAACGTCCATCGGTCGGATTCCTAAATATTCCCAATTTTTTTTGAAACTTTTTGTATTAAAATTTTTCAATTTTAACAAATTTGAAATTTTTCCATTTAAAATCCCTTACTTTTAATTAGACCCTTGTTTTTTTTTTAATTGTATCTATTGTATAATTATTCTTTTACAAAAATGTTTTTTTTTTGTGTAAAATATTTTGTTTAAAAGATTTTAATTTTTTTTTTTAAAAAAATTTCTTTCAGAATTTTTTAAAATTCTTAAAATTTAATTAGAATGATTCATTAATTGAAAATATTGAAAAAAACCACTTCATAGATACAAGTATGTATATATACAACATAAAAAATTAAATTTAATAGATTTCTTTGAAATAATAAAAATAAAACGTAAGTAAATGTAAAATATTTAAATAATTACTATAGCAACTATATTATATTGCTATATACAATTTATAATAACGCAACATGTTGCAAAAGAATATGGGGGCATTTTAAAACAACATTATAGTATATGGCATCAAAAAAAAATTCAAAATAAAAAAAAAAACAAAATAAAAAAAATAAAACAGAATAATAAAAATGATTATATTTCAAATAAGACGTTTATATAATCACAAGTGGTCAATTATTAAAAGATTGAATTTCTTTATTATTTTCAGTATCTTGTATACTTGTATATAAAAAGCAAGATACATTCAAAGAATAAAAGATGATAAACCGATAGATCTAAATATACCCAATATATAAAATATATAGTGAAAAATACAAAAGTCTGTATAAAATAAATAAATAAGATTTTTATTTTCCAATAATCATTTGTTATTATTTTCGATGAAAATGTAAATAAATTTTCTTTTAGTTTTTCAATTTTCTGGTGGTTTTTTTTTATGTTTATTATTCTTAATGTTAATTTAAATTTTCCGGTTAACATTATTATTATTGATATTGATTTTATTTTTTAATATTGGTTTTTAATTTAAATTGGGTTTTTTTTTAGTACTATTTATCATTTAATGAACGATGAAATTAAAAAAAAAATTTAAAAAAGAATAATAATAAAAATAATTTAAGATGAAAATATTTACAAAATTATTATTCGATTTTAATTAGGGTGGTGTAGGAATAAATATTCATAATATTGGAAATTGTTACCATTTTGGATTATGAGAAATTTTTTTTATTTATTAAGTTTTTCTATGACATGTTTTATGTGCTAAACGCTATAGTGATCTACCAGTTGTAGAAAATGTAATTTTGGCAACATTCGCTGATGATACTGCAATTTTAACAGTAGGATCCAATATCGACGAGTCCACAAGAGAGTTACAAAAAGCATGTTAAAAAATTAATCATCAATTAAAAATCAAAGTCTGCGTAAGTTAATTTCACCAATAGATAAAAAATAGTAAATCCACCAAAAATCTTTTTAAATAATGTAGAAGTACAGATCGTTTGCTCAGCTAAATACCTAGGAATGACACTAAATGTCAAGCTAAAATGGAAAGAACACATTAAAAAAAAAATAGAACCAGATAATAAATATGAAAATATTGCTGGCTCCTAAGTCATAAGTTTAAGTTATCAATTAAAAACAAGTGTTGGTTTAAACAATCAAGTCATAAAACCTATATGGTTGAATGGAATTAAAAATTGAGTGTGTGCTGGGCGCTTATCGCCATCCTTGTAAGGTCTTACGTCAGATTTTTAGCAACTGAGAAAAAACAAATTATGTTTCGCGGGTTAATGGAATACATTTGGTACAACCATTTTGTGTTTTGAAACATTCGGTCCTATTGTTCTGGGTCAGACTTGTGTAAAAATAGTTTCTCGCTTACTAATTTGTATTAATTTTCGAACCAAAACAGGTTAACAAACTTTGAGTTTGTGGTAAAAGTTAACTATGTTCCAATAGTTTTTTAATATACTTTTAAAAAAACTAGAAATAAACTTTAACGAGCCGTTTTGCTACAATGAGTTAACGGAATTCACAATTTCATTCCTAGTAGCTTATGTTTAGAGTGACGAATGTACAAGATTGGAAAAAAAATGCTAAGTGAACTGTTAAACCAAAAATTGTTTTGTCGAAATTCGTTAATGATGTTATTGAAAGGTAGCTATTTTACGCAGTCCTATTATTGTTTGATATAGGTTTAGTTGTATTTAAATAGCCACTACCATTTACTCTATACCGCTTTCATCCTGACATTGAATAATAACTCTGAAAAGTAACATTGACAGAAAATCTTGATATTTTTTAATTTTAGATCACTGATCTTGACTTAGATCTTACCTGGTTTAAGATCAGGTTAAATTAGCATTTAGTTTCAATTAAATTAGTATTTACTGTTGCATATTAGAAGGAACTCACGAATCCATTAGATTATCACATTGTATGTGGAAGGGTATTGTATTTAAGTAAATTAAATAAATAATATTACATACTTATATAAATTGATAAAAAGTGGGAGGGACAACGGGTAGCAAGGCCTAGATATTAGATCGGTATATGCTAACCTACAAAATAAAAAAATAAACAACAAAATCACATTGTCTACTTGTCGCATACTAAACTGTACATGTCCCATAAGCAATTTCTTTAGTTCTTTCGCCACATCAAATATTTAAAGTCAAATTTTGGTCCAAATATAAAAAATGAAAAAATTACTTGATAAAAAATTCCAAAAGTCTTTCTAAAAAATTCATTTACCAATAAAGTAAAAGATATACTCATTGATATTTATATAAAAACATTAAAATAATAAAAAAATAAATAAATTTTGTGTATATGAATTTCCGATAGATGAAAATTTATAACTTCTTGTTTTTATTTTTAAAATTTTTTTTTGGTCTCTTATTTTTAAAAAAAAAAATAAATATTTTTTTTATTTTATTTTTTAAATTTAAAAATTGGAAATTAAGCACTGAAAAATTGAAATTTATTATGACTTCTTTTATTAAGAAAAACGAAAAACTGGGTAACAAAATATCTCAATTTTTTTCTTCAAATTTATTTATTTTTATTGGTTTATTAAGAAAATTGATTCGATTCTCTTAATGAATAATTTTTCATTAGAAAGAGATAACACTATATGTATGAAAAATAAATTGAACTAAAATTTGAAATAGTAATAATGGATGATAAGGTTAGGTTATTATTTAGGTTAATTTTAAATAAATATAAATTTACGAGTTTTACCCTTAAAAATAGAAAAGTAAATTTTTTTTTTAATATTTTTATTATCTTAAATTGATTTGGTATTCATTTTGCTTAGAATTAGGTATATTTAGCCTTTTTTTTGTATGTTTTAAGTATCCATGGTTACACATGTTGTATAAAATTTTTTTTTTGTAATTTAGTATTATTATTAGTAAAGAGTATATTGTTAAAAACATATTAATGGGTCATTTATAAATATATTCAGAATAAAAAGCAGAGCAACTTAACATTCTTTTATTAAAAACACGTTTCATATAAGATGTTGAAAAAGTAAATGGCACTTGTTGGGGCCGAGGTGTAGTGGGTAATTATTTAGCTTATTAACCGAGGGGATGTGGGTCCATTTCCCGTGCAGGTCATAAAATATTTAATTGAAAGAAATATTAAAAAAATTTTGATTATAAAATCCCTTTTTTTAAAGTAAATACTCTTTCATTTTAAGAATCGTTGGATTTAGACTATTAACCATAAATTAGATGAACTGGCAATTATATATTGAAATTTAAAACCTTAAGTTAATGATCTTTTATTGATTACTATATCCTACTTCATTATCTAAAACCCGAAAAATCTTTTATGCTTATTGAAAATAATAAAGACAAAATTGGAAATAGTGAATACAAAATTGATAAGTTCCTTAAAATATTTTCATAGTTCTCGGAACTCTTAAAATCAGACCAATATAGTTTGAAATTTATTAGAAATGTAAAATTAGCAATTACTAAGAATTAAAAATAATAAGCAATAAATATTGGTAGGTATTACATTAACTTTTCGAAAAATAAAGAAACGGCAACACGATCGAAAATGACATTTCTCTTTGAATTTATATATTTTTTTGACAGCTGTCATCAGTTCTTAAAACATTCAAATAAATATTAGGCATTGGTTTTTTTTTAATCTGAGTGTAGATCTGAGCGCGCTATGAACAAAATGAGTACGCTCTGAGCACAGCATGAACACAGTTCGCTCAGAAGGCTCAGATTTAATAAAAAAACACTTTTTGATAACACTTTCATTATTATTTTAGTTACGTTTTAAATTTTCAAGAAATTAAATTAAATTGTTAAAATTAAATTAAAAATGTATAACTTGAATAAGCAATATATTTTGACTTTTATTATAATCTTATACAAACGTCAAAATTTCTTATATGTATATTATTTTTCTCAGCCGTACACGATTTTATTTTTGAGAGTTCATGTTCTGTTCAGATTTCAAAAAGGAAAACCCCTATTGTACGAGAGTTTAATTCTAAAAAATGTTGAGAAATAATGTTGAGATACATTGTTTAAATAAGAAAATTAGACTGAAAAAACAAATACAAAATTGGCTCCTGTCAAAACGTCAAAGTTGACAGAAACTTTAAATTTCGTATCTGTTACAACTGAGTGTAAAGTTAGAGTGTGACAACTGAATTAAGTTTAAGCTTTTTTAATTAAGCTCAAGTACATATTGTGAACTTGGAACTTGCATCAATAAATCGATTTTATATTTATAACACCCTATATTTTTTTTCAAATTAAAATGAAAAATTAAAATTTAAAGAAAAGAAACAAATGAATATTAATTTAATATTGCTAATTTTATTATTATTTTATTTTTTCCTATATTTAATATAATTTTCTATACTCAACAAAAAAAAAAAAAAACATAAAATTGAACTAATAAATTTATTTTTCTTATGAATAGAATGAGTGCGCATAAAGTGTGTGTAGTGATCTGATGATACATCGATAATATTGAAAGCAAAAAATTTACTTTTATTTTAATTTTTTTTTTTTTTTTAAATATTTTAAAGTTTGTTTTTTTTTTTTATCTTATTTTCTGATAATCCCATCATTCTCTAGTTTCTCTTGTTTCAATCTGCTGCAGTTCGGTAAGATACATACAAGATACATATGTTTTTCTTTGCTTAAATTTATTGCAATTTCAAATATAGAAAATGACATGAGATATTAAGTTCAGTACTAATATACATGAACAATATTATATACATTTATCTATTGGAACATATTTTCTTTTTCTTATAAAATTATTGTAAAACGTGTACATATGTAGGAAATTAAAAGATGCGTTATTGTATGTGTGCATCTGTGAAATTCGATGCGGAAAATTGAAAAAAAAAAAAACAAATATTTTTTTTTATAAAAGATATTTTAAAAATTTGTTTTTTTATTTTTAATATTTGATCAAATTGATGAAAATGCATGAATAATTTTTATTTTATTTGAAGATTTTTATTGAATTTGATACAAAAAAATTTTTTGAAAATTTAAATTAAAATAATTCTATATATCTAATAATGAAATTCAATAGATATTTTTTTCTTAATTTAAAGCATTTAAAAAGAATAAATACATGATTTATATATTTAATTAGAATATTTGTTTAAACTGTTAAAACTTGGATGTATTTCAAAACTAAAATGCAATGAAATAAGATTGTTTTAACTCTAATAGTATGAGGAGTGGGAAACTTTTTAAGATTCTTAGGGCGTTTCAATTGTATTCCAAAATGTAATTAAATATTTTGATATTAGAAAAATACATAATATATATTAATTAAACTTTTGGAGGGTTTTATTTCATATAACAAATTATATATATATATAAAGGTTTTAATTAAAAATTAATGATAAAAACTTAAATTAGTGCAAAAATCTATTTTTACTGTCTCTAGGATGTCCACTCGTAAGTGGATGTAGTTGGAGGCTCTTTTGCAATAAAATAATACATATTTGTAACATTCAGAGTATATTTATTAAATAAGTAGAGATTTTTAAGTTGATTACAAAGGTTTCACTTGTTTGTTTAGCAAGAGTTGAGTTGCGAGAGGCAATCCTTTAAATCCTTTTTTTTTTTTAAATGTGTATGTGTAAAACAAATGTTTTGAAAGATTTTAGAGTACATGTGTTGAAATCAGAGTTTGCTTGTTTTTCCCGAATATTTATTTTGCGTATTCAGGAAAAAGGGGAAAGCCTCAGATTTTATAACAATAAAATCACTCCTAATTCAGAAACTTATTTATAATATTAATATTATCTTGTTTCCATGGTAAAAGTTGCTTTTTATACTGACAAACCCCTATTACCCTCATTGGACTTAGTTCCTAGGTAAGGAATGGCGAATAACAAACTTGTAATTACCGTTAGATTTTCAGATAGATATTTGTCCTTATGCGAATACATGCCTATATATGATGTTCCTATTTCAAGAATTCTTTTGATTCCAAAGGATTTTTAACTCACTTCAATGAGACAGAAGTGTGATTTAACTTTTTACTTTAAATATTTTAGAACTTTTTTTCTTGCAGTGGTAAGTTAGCAGTTCAATGGGATTTTTGACTCACTTCAAAGAATCATGGGTTGTCTTAGATGATTCATTTTTATTTCCTATCTACTCTTCTTTTTCAAATCTCTTTGACATTAAATGGGTCATTATCATCCCCCTGAAATGGACCAACTTTTCAAATATTCCAATATAAAATTTTCTCAAAAGAAAAGTGCGATTATCATCTTTTACTTCTGGTTTCACAATTTTTTTTTTATCTAATGAAATTATAACTTTTTTTTTTAGCTTTATTAAAATTTCAAGAAATAAATTTTAAATAATATTATCTGATTTTTTCTTGAATTAATTTATTCAAACATTTAATAAAAGTTTTTTTTTTTTTAATATAGTTACAAAGTACAGTGAAAAGAAATCTAGAAATTGGTAGATGTTATATATATATATATATATATATATATATTGCGTCCTTTTTTCTATTCATCAACCAAAAAAAAAAGTCATAAATCATTTATTTTTCATTCTATTCTCTCTAAATAACGAAAAAGAAGAAGATCCCCAATTTCCCAATTTTTTTTTTACCAATTTCTTTTCAATAGAAAAAAATCAATGAAACACAAAATTTGGTTTTTATTGATCAAAAAAAAATAGAAAAAAAAGCAAAATAAAAAATTTAAGGCTTTTCATTGGAAATAATCGACCAATCAATCAAAGTTTTTCCTAAAAATAAATGAATCTAAAGATAAAAAAAATATCGAATCCAATACAGAGCCAAAAAAAAAATAAACGAACATAAGCCCATCATTAATATTTAAAAAGAAACTGAACTATTAATAATTCCTTCCATTTTTTGTTTTTTTTTTTTTTTTTATTTTTATTTGGGAGATAAAAATGTTAGGAATTTCTATTAAAAGGATTTTTCATTAATTTTGATTTCGCAATATTTGGTGTTTTTCTCCTTTTCCGAAGGAAAATTTACCAAGGCCAAATTTGGTTCTTTTTTTGAAGTTTTTATTTTTTTTCGAAGGTTTCAAAAAAATTTCTTGGAATAAAATATGGTTAGCTTTAAAAATATATTTTTTAAAGATTCAATACTAGAAAATATAATTTCTATAGTAAAATATCTAAAATAGTATTTCCTTTTCAAAAATTTGATTCATAACATTCAATCCTTTGGTTTAGTCGTTTGATAAAAATCAGTTTGAACGGTCAAAAAATGCTAGATTCTACAGAATTATCATAGGATGATAATATTGGTAAGGTTTCGCCAGTCTTAAGTCTAAACCAAAAGCTTTTGGTACACGAAAGTTTTGCAATTTTTAAAAAACTAAAAAGAGTGCAGTCTTCTAGTTTTTAGGAGGATGTCTATTATCTTAGAAGCATTCCTAATTTGGAATTTCCCTCCCAAATTTTTTACATTAATCTTCATGATTTATAATTTCGCACCCAATTCTATGAGCTTTTTCTCTAAATCCAGATGTTTAAAATTTTAAGTTTTTCGAAATTTACAAACTGCGGTTTTCAAATTGCAATGAAAAACTTCAAGCTTTCCATCCCCATAAGCTTTCATTTTTAACCCCAAATTCCAAAATTATAACTTATAACTTTATACCATATACTTAAAAACTATATTTACTTCTAAACTTGGTTTGAAAAACGATTGGTTGTTTAATTAAAGTCTAAAAATATATATAGTAGCGCTCGCGCAATTATTCTGGATAAATTTCGATATATTGTACCTTCCCGATCAATTTTTGGCAATTTTAATCTAAAAAAATTTTAATAACCTATCAATGTCAATAAATATAGCCTTTGTTATTTGAAGGGTTAATCCTTTAATTGAAAATTCTTTAACAAAATCTTTTGACGGTATATCTCAAACATCTATGATTTTTTAATTTGCATCCTATAATTCATGTTCAAAGATTATAATCCTTAATCCCTAATCCGAACATTTTTTTTCGGGGCTTTTGAAATATTTATAAAAGGAAAAATTGATGTATTAAAGCTTTTCTTAAAAATGGGATCCTCCATTTTTTATATCTAAATCATAAATCTGTATACTAGAAAATAAAATATTTAATAAAAAATCTTTGAATCTAAAAATAAAAAAAAATCAAATAATAGTAAAATATAAAAAATAAATTTAATCTGCGTTTCAGTACAATAATAACAACAACAACAAAACACAGCTGTGAAACACTCACAAGAAACAAAAACAAAAAAAAAATGATAAATGATACCGCCAACATTCACGTCAAAAACCGAAAATCCCAATAATCTACCCCTTTTTTTTGTGCTATAGCTCTTCTAAATTTGTTAGTGTTTGTTTGTCTATGCCCCACTTGACACTATGATAAATTGTTGTCGCAGTTGGAATTTTTTCTGTATTTTATTTTTAGGTTTTCAATTTTCATATTTATACAGAAAAATATCAGTTTTCCTCTACAATTTTATTTATTTTATTTTATTAAATTTAATATTTTCTTTTTTTATCTTTTCCTTCAGAAATTTCTTTGTACTTCCTGAAAGTGGTTGTGGCAGCATGTTTAAGATGTTGGTTAAAAAAAACTAAGTTTTGATTTTTCGTTTTGTTTTTAAATAATTATTATTTTGCTCAGATTTTCTTTTCTATAATATATACTCTTGTTATATGAATTTGGCCCTTTTCTCATGAAGTTAGTCTATTTCCAAATCTATTTGGGTTTTTTTCAAATTAAATTGATCTCAAATTTTCTAATCAATTTAGTCCTTACATCTGACCGATAGCTCAGTGTTAAAATGGCGAGTTTTCAATCGAAAAGTCTCGGGTTCAAAGCATGGTCGGATCATATCTTATAAAAAAATATGGTGTATATTACAATAATTTAATAATAAGTCCAAATGTCAATTCGGCAAAGGATTAATATTATCAGGCAATATTTACTATTGTCTTGTACTACAAATAAATAAATAAATTAGTCCTTTTTTTAAAAACGCTCAGTTCTTAGAATCCAGAAGTTGAACTGAATCTTCAATTCTGTAATAGAACCCAGAAAACAAAAAAAATTAAGCTCAATCCTAAAAAAATTTATGTTAAATTTTGGGATCTATACTTTAGGCCGGCGTTAGGAGTCGCTCTTTATTAATTTTCCTTGCTGTATTTGAGTTCCTATAAAATTTGTAAACACCTTTTTCCAACATGTTGATTCGAAAGAGAGGTGATTAAATAAAAGATCAAATTAATTTTAAAATTTAAGACTGTTTGTATTTGGGACCAAATTCATGTGAAAAGAGTATACGTCAATATGGATATAAATGTAAGAACCTTATCTTTTACACTAAATTTAATTTTCATTTAAAGTGTTTGATGTTAATTTGTATCCAAGATCTTAAAAGTAAAATGATATGAAAATTGGTTAAATTTAAATTTTTATAAAAATATTATATAAAAGTTATTCAGATTACTTGGAACTATATGAAAAAATCTTTTATACTTACTTTTATAACTTTAATATAATGAATTTCTGAATGAAGTTTTCCCTTCGTAAAAGAATTTTTGATAATATCTTAAAATTGGAAACTTGAGATTATACAAAATAATGAAAAAATAAAACAATGAAATATAAATACTTTAAGCTTTAAGAATTTGATATTAAATTTAACTTGGTATTAGCTGTTGTAATTTGAATTGTGATTACATATATTGTTACTTAGTAAATATTATATCTTTTTGAGGATTTTTTGTATTTTTGGAATATTTTTAATAAAATCATTGGATTGGGAATTTAAAAATGTATGTCTAGACTCTATAACAGAATTATATACAACTATTGCGCTTATGGTTAAAATCGGTTAAAACTAAGGTTCATTCAATTCAAAATTCCTAGTTAATTAAGTTTGAAAAAACTTTTAAAAAAATTAAACCAATTTATTTTAAAACAAATTCCAAATTAAGATGCAAAGGTATAAGAATTAAGTATGTCATTGGCCGAAAGACTATTAGATAAGTTCTGTGTTGCATCATAAACTTTTATCACCTGGGTTCTTTGATTTAAAAAAAAAAATTTTTTTTAATAAATTGTATGACTAAGTACTAGGCATGTTTATACCGCGAGGACTGTTTTGAACAGAAGGAAAAGTATTACAACATATTTTTCTTGTAATTTGAATTGATCTTAGCGATTTCCATATTCAATCACTTAATAAGAAAATAGTTACAAGAGCTTTTAACATGTACAACGTCTCAGATGTTAGATTCAATTTTATTTATTACTATCTAATACCCGGTGCGCGTTGCTGGGCCTCTCAATGGAGGCTTAATTTAAGTTGATGTTATTGAAAAAAATTAACACAAAAAATGGTGCAAATGTTAATTTAACTAATTACATTTTTAATTTTTTTTAAAACGATTTTTCAGGATTACTTTAGCAATTTTTCATCAAATTTTAAACTTTCCACTAATTCAAAGAAAATACTTCCAAAAATGGGACGTAATTTACTTCCAATATTTTCATTTTGACCAATTGTAGGACCGACTTGTGTTACCAAACACCAAGGTTGTTAATAAAGTCAACTTAATTTTAAAGGTGCTTGATGCATTTAAAATTTGAAGTCAATTAGTCAAACCGTTTATAATTTAGAGTAAAATATCGAAAAAATTTTTGTAAATTGCTGCTGTGCCCCAATAGGTTAAGAGAACTTAACAACAAGCCTCTTCCTCTTACAGGGATTGTTATCCTCTCATAAATGTGACTTTCAATCGAGGTGCAAGAGCTTGATAATATGGATTATATATATATACAAAACTTTGAGAGCAAACTATAAATAATTTTTTTTTTGCAAATCCCCATGGTTACCAAATATAACTAGTAAAATATAAAATACATAAACTAGTTTAACTAGTTAGAATATAATATAAATAAATAATTTTTTAATATTATCTGGATTGGAAACAATTGAAAACTTAAACTGTAATAACCAACAATTTGTTTGAGTTCCGTACTACTTATATTATGTGAAATATAAAAATTTTAAATTTATAGTGTAAATTTACTAAACATTTAAATTCAAATTCAATTGTCTTTGCATACACATAGTTTTTTTTCAAATTATAAATATTTTGCAAAATATGTCTAACAATAAAATATACACGATAATTTTACAATGAACTTTTCTGAACTATGAACTGAAAAAATTTTTCACCTTAAAATAAAAAAGTTGAATCCATAAAAACACAAATTCTTGATTCAAAGTTGTTCCATTCTTATTTGGTTGTGCCTTTCCTAATACGAATCTTTCGAGTAATAACTTTAAAAAAAATTAAATCTATTAAATTCTGAAAACTAAATCTATCTTAACTTTATGTACATAGTACATATTATAGTACATACATATAATGTACAACATTTTATATATAAAATCCGAAATAAAAAGAATTTTTAATTTTTAAGGTATTTTTTTCTATTGTTTTTTTTTTTTTTTTTTTTTTTTGTATAAAATTCTTTGCATATCACAATTCAAGCCAAAAGGGCTAAAAGTGAGGTTATATTGGAATATTGTATTCTTGAATAAATGCCAAATTTCTAAAAAAAAAAATAAAACTTTTATATATATAATTATATACATATATATTTATATATATATTACATTCAGTCGTTTGACTATTCGGTCGGTATTCGGTAGAACACAAAACATAAAAATGATACAAAAATATAAACTTTCACATAAACAAGCAAATAATCAAACAAACAAAAAAATAAACCAATTTACAAACAAATCTACAAGTAAATAAAAAAGAAAAAGACTGAGAATAGAATTTTAAATAATAAAAAAAAAAAAAAATAAATTGAAGTTAGAAAATTTTCACAGTTCGAAAAATAATTGAAACAGAATTCTTTTGTCAAATAAAATAATAAAAAACAAAAAACAATTTTATCTCTCTTTAGGCTTTTCCACATCAATTCAACTAATGTCAAACTTAAATGTTGCAACAAAATTTTACCGATTTTTTGGAATATGTTGAAAAAAGTCAATAAAATTTAAAAATTTGTTAAAAGAAGTAAAAATTTATTTCAGTTTAACAATATTACCGTATTTTGACATTTGAATTTGACAATTACGGTATTTTGAAACTTTGAAACTTGACAATAATTGTGCAAGTGTGTATAAGCATATAGAAAAATATAAAAACACAAGGATATTTTTGATTTCATATTCTTTACGTAACATTTTTAAACAAAATGTTGGATTTTAGTCTCCATTTGGACAAGGTATTAATTTTGATTTAAAGTGACTATATACACAGAATTAGGATCTATAAAGGATAATGATAGCGCAAAATAGTAAATCGAAATTTGTTTCAACTATTTAATATTTCATATATAGATTTTTTTTAATTATTTAGTTTTTTAAAATTCTTTATAATAAATTGACAGTTTAATTCAAAAATATCGGTAAATTATATTGATAGTTCCATTTTTATCTAAAATGTAATGTACATATTTCGATATTTAATTTAGGAAGATTTTCTTTAAAAATCTTTAAAAAATTAATGTATCTAAAGTATTTAATATAAGTTTCTACCGAAATTTAATTAAATTTTGTTGATAGATAATTTAGACTTAATTAGTATCTAGTACAAAAATTTTTTCTCGAAAGTTAAATGAATGCGATCAAATGATTAACCAAAGTTGCAATTCATAGTACAATTGTAATTAATAATTCATTGTACAATTTGAAAAAAAAAAAAAACGAATCGGATACTCATTACTGAGTTACAGCCTCCTAAAATAGAAAAAGCCATATATTAAAAAAGTTATAACAAGAGTTCTATAAGAGTTATATTTATGCTTTTATAAACTTTATAAAAATATATCGTTTAAATGTATAGTATTACCATACGGTACTAAAATTAACCGTTAACCAAAAATTAATTTTTACAAAATGTTTGGCCTCATATATCTTCTAAACGACTTTATTTTGAAACTTTGAATTTTGGGAAAGCTAGAATCTCAGAAATTAATAGCAGTCATTTAAAAAATGTTTTTTTGTCACATCCCCTATTTAAGAGCTGTAAGGCGATTCTTAAAAATTGAAGATAGTGTCTCTTAGTTTTAACTATTTTTGCTTGGATAATAAAATTCTAAGAGTTACACTTTTATTTACAGAACCTGAAAATACAATATTTTGGAGTCGTATTTTATGTAAGATTGTAAGATATATTAACGAAATATAATGTTTTTAATAATATTGTTTGTTGAATAATATCATCAAGAAGATAAAAATATTTCATTGATTTTAAATTAAATTAAATTAATACAAATATATAAAAATATTATTTTTAAAAATAATTATTAATATAAATTAAAATATGATTAATAATTAAATAATTAGTTACCTTCTCTTTGTTGATTTCCCAAAAATTTTATACAATTTTTTTTTTTGTATAGTAAATTATTATTTTACAATATTTAAATAAATAAATATATATTTTTTTTTAAATTCTTTTAATAACTTTGTATTAAAAATATTTTAGAATTATAATAAAATTAAATTCTATTTTAATTAAGTTTTTTTATATAATATTGTATAATAATTAAATTCCATTCTGTGTAATCCGTTTTTTTATCTTTGTGTTTTTTTCAGAATTTCCGGATTTTATCAATTTCAATAATTTTTATTTGATAAACACTTTACTTTTTTAAATAGGTTTGTTTTTATATCTTAAGATACAGTATATTTTTTTTTTTTTTAGTTTACTTTGAATATGTTAAAATTTAAAATAAGACAACTTGATAATTAAAAGTAAATACTCTTTCTTTATTTTTGTTTTTCTAAAAATTTAAACATTTATTTATATTTAGGATATTTAAATATAATATTTACAGATTTTAGTAATTTCAATTCAATTTTTTTTTTTATTTTTTAGTGTAATTTTTCTTTGATTTTCTTATTTGTTTGTTTTTTTACACAGAAAAAATCAAAAACACAATATTAATTTTCATTTTAATTTTTTTTTTTTTTGGTTTTTAGAGGACGGTTGCAGAATATACATTTAAAATGTATTTACATATTATATATTAATTATTTTGTAATATATGTACATATAATATTATTTTAATATAATATAATATTAAAATTTATATTTTTTCATTATTTTATATATAAATATATATATTTATATACATAATATTGAAATTTAAAATATATTTATTTTATATATAAATTTTTATAGATACCTTAAAAAAATCAATTTTTTTTTTTAATTAAAAATATCTTTATTTTGTTATTTATTTATTTAATAATAATTTTATATTAATTTTATTTGTATTTTAAAAATAAACATTGTTTATTAAAAAATTTATTTGTTTTCCTGAGTTTTTAAAAAAACAAATTATGAATTAATTAATATTAAGTATATTTTGAATGTTTTTCCGGTGAAAAGATTTTTTGATTTTAACTTCCGTTTTTGTTTTTTGTTTGTTTTTTTTGAATAATTTGCTCCTTCTTCTTTTTGATTAATTTTGAATAAATTAATATATAGTATTAATAAAAATTTCTTTTGTTTTTTTTTTATTTTTTAAAAAAATTTCACAACCAAACGAGAGAAAATTTTTTTCAATTAATAGTTTTTTATTAAATGATTGGAAAAAATCAATTAAAATATTTTCATTGCGGTCAAAATAATAAAATTTTTGTAATTTATATTTAAATTTACGTATCTTAAAATTTATTTTGGTATATGAATATGCAATTAATAATATTATATAATATAATATATATATATAATATCAATATATTTTTTTTTTGTTTGGGATCGTAATGATAATTAATAATTTTCACTTTAAAACAGGTGGAAATATAGCGAGAGTATATATAGGTATATATTATTAGGAAATATTTAATTAATATATATATACATATTTTTTTTTTTTTTTTTTAAATTATAATAATCAATATTAATTTTTTTTTTAAGCTATAATTAATATTAATTATTAACTCAATATTAATATAATGCAATACTAAATATTATTTTAAATTATATTTTATCGACATCAATTTAAATTATAATTTATTTGTATTTATTTTATGTTTTTTGTTTTATTAATAATATTAATTTATTTGTTTATTTGTTTTTTTTTAAATTTAAATACTTATTAATATGTACTAAAAATAATTAATATTAAATTATAATATTGAAAATTAGATTCTTTATTTTTCTAATAACAAAAATTAATAATTTTGATAAACAATGTTATATAATTAATGAAATTAAACTATACCACAAGATAAATGTTATATATTGAATAAAGATGTATTAATTGTAATTTATGAATATTATTAATTAAATTAAATATGAATTTTCTGTTATATATTTTAATGTAAACAATATTTGAATATACATACATATAACATAATAATTCTACACAACCAATGAGTTTATGACTGATTTTTTTTTTTTTTGTTTATTAATTACATGTGTTACTTAAAATTTTATTGTGGTTTTTTATTTTTAGTATATAATTTATATATATATATAATTTTAAGTAATTCTTTAAGATAATTATTTTATTTTTTTTGTAATAATAAATTATTGAAATTTATTTATATAATTAATTATAGGTACTCATATTAAAGAAAGAGTATAGAATTAAATTCGTATTTGTCGAATTTGTCGAATTTGTGTATATTTTTTTTTTAATTTAAATAAATTAATTATTAAATGTATTTGAAATTTGAATATATTCACAACACATTATATATTAATTAACTTTTATTATATACCTTAATGTTTTTTTGGTTTTTTTTGTAATCAATTATGAGTTTAAATAATATTCTCTCTCTCTCTCTCTCTTTTTGGTTTTTATATTCTTTTAGGATTTTTTTTAAAGTTATTAAATACTCATTTATTTGTTTTTGTAATAATTTTATAATTAAAAATTTTTCAAAAAAAATTTAATTATAAATTTTTTTTATTAATATATAAATATATATTATTAATTATAGTTAATTAATTATAAATTTACATTTTTAATTAAAATTGTTTGTTATATAAAAAGAAAATAACAACAGATAAATTTTTAATGCTATTTGAGCACATGATTTGATTGAATAATTGCATGAAATTCGTAATTATTAATATTAAATATATTTAATAAAAAGCCTTTTAACAAAATGATTATGTTATCCATTTACGTAGTTTTTGTTTTTTGGTTTTTGTTTTTTGGTTTTTGTATTTTTGTTTTTATATTTTAAATTTGATTGAACAGAATTTGATTTTTTTGATTATTAACTTTGATTTTCTGATTTCAGAGAGCGCAGTTTATATTCTTAAATTTTTGAAATAATATAATTTTGAATCTTGCGGTTGACATTTAAAATGAATCTGAAAGTAAAAGAGAAAAGTATTATTAAGTATATTTTTTAATTGTGAAGTAATTAGGTTAATTTAATATTTTAAATCATTTAATAATTTTATAAAATTTTTTAAGTAATATTTTAAAAAGTAAAGTTAAATTTTACGGAGAATGTTAAATATTAAAATGAAAAAATTAATTTAACAATTGATACTGGTAATTAACGGAGGAGCAATTTTAAAATACCCGATGTCATATATATATGCAAGGTTATAAGAATACAGGGTGGCGGAAAACGACCGATATTGTTTGAATATTTAATAACTTTTTAAATTTATTTATATTTTTTATTTTTATTTCAGAATTTTGTGAAGAAAACTTGGGGAATTGGAAATGGAACCGTACACAACAGAACAACGATCAAAAATTACGAAAAGTTATGAAAAATATAAAAAATCTAAAACGTTTCTACATGTTATTCAGGGTGGCGCAAAACGACCGATATGGTTTGAATGTTTAATATCATTTTAAATTTATTTATATTTTTATACCCGTATGACTATAGGTCAAAGGGTATAATAAATTTGCCATTACGTTTGTGACGCAGAGAAGGAGGGGGAGTAGATTTATAGACTCAAGTGTATGGATCGGATCAAAATCGAAAAAACAAAATCGATTTTGCTATGTATGTCCGTCCGTCCGTTCGTCCTTTTTATTAAAGCTGGGTGTCTGAAATTTTGCCAAAAATAATTTAGTATAATGTCCAAAATTACTGCAAAATTTGGTTGGTCTACTGCAGGGGGTTGGAGTAGCTGCCATACAACTCCTTCTTTTATATGAGCATTACTCTACACCTAATGAAGCTGGTATGTTTGAAATTTTGCCAAAAGTAATTAATGTTTTTAATAATAATGATATAATGTTTATGTAACGGTTATACGTGTCTCCCAGAGTTGACACAGTCTACTCTACTACACTCTTCCTCTTTTATTTTTATTTCAGAATTTTGTGAAGAAAACTTGGGGATTTGAAATGGAACAGTATACAACAGAACAGCGATCAAAAATTACGAAAATTTATGGAAAATGTACTGAAAAGAACACGAATGTGCGAAACCAAAAATCTTCACCACTTGCAGGGTATAATTTTTCAACTTAAGTTTAAAATATTCTTCATTAATATACTGTGTAACAAAAAAATAATAATAATACTTAAACTTTAAATAAAAAAGTTATTAAACATTCATACCATATCCGACATTTGGCTGATATATTAAATTCAATCTAAGCTTGAGTTTTCTAATTTTCTCAAAGCTTCATTGCAAGATATAACAATTATTTTTTGTACCAAACTAAGCTTAAAATTCAGATTGAGCTTATGTCGCGCTGCTTAATATTACAAGTAAAATTAAAATTCGTATTCTATAAAGTACCGTAATATGAATTAAGTAAAGAACCGTAATATTACAGTATTTTAAATTTAATTATCTTAATAAAAACAATCCCCACCCCATTTTTTTCATTTTCTATCAAATTAATTCAAATAACAAGAAAAAAGTTCTAGTGATAGGATTAAATAGACAAATAAAATTATAAAAATAAAAGTTTTATAAACTTTTAATTACGAAAAGAAAGAAAAAACTTTTATTACACCATTTTTTTATTAATTTTACTTTCAAAGTGATTATGCAAAAGTGTTTCAATAATAAAAAAATAAATCTTCACTTATTTTTCTAAATGAATTGAACATCATATGGTAAAATGGATAATGGTTTATACAAATTAAGACAATCAAAATACAAACGTATGTAAAATACATTATGTACAATATATTATATACGAGTATTATATAAAGAAAAGAGCTCCAATAAAAAAAAATTTTGAATTTAGTGTATTCTTATTATTATTTATAGCCCTTCATTTTAGATTTACAATTCATTGTTTTTTTTTGGGAGGGGGTAACAGAATAAACGAATGGTTTCTTAGGTGTTATGTTTAGTGTTTTAGACGTTCTTTTAAGGGATTAACAAAGAACAGTTTTTTAGTACATGTACTCGTATATATATATAAAGTATATAATAAAAAAAGTTAATAGGCATTCTGTTGAAAATCATTGTTTTTTTTTTTATATATCATTTTTATTTTATTTTCTTAATGTTTTGTGATTTTTTAATCCAGGGTGAATATCTTTTAGCCTTAATGATGATGGGCCATAAGCTTCTATTCTGTTAAATAAATTTATTTTTGTTTTTTAAATGGAAATAAAAAAATAATGTGGTATAGTAAAAAAAATTTTAAAACATTAAATTGATTGCTTAAAACCATTGGGATTAAAAATATAAACAAAAAAAATACAAATTTTTTGTTTTTTAAAAACATATGTAAGATTAGAATGTTTTGTTTTGTATTGTAGCGAGGTCGTGGCAAACGAGGATTTGCCGTTATTAAAAGTACTTTGGAAAATCTTAGTATGTCTGTTTTAAGTACTGATTTGGAAAATTGTAAGTTCAGTGTTAAATTAATATATAAATGATAGTACAATACTACAAATAGATAAATAGTACAGTTGTAAAGGCCAAATATTTTTATGGTTTTAAGTTTTCCCAGACAACGTCTCATTAAACTCCCAGGATCATAATTAATCCTAACCCTACTAACAACAGGCTAAATTAGTAATTGGCATGTTTGTATATTCGTCGTCGAAGAGAGCGGTCACGAAAGACTTATCTAATTATGGAAAACAAATATACCTGTTTAAAAATTTTTGGATTTTATAACGGGTTCATAAAATAAAGCCATATGTTTTCTGCCATATGCTAATACAGTAACTATATAGGTTTTGTCACTTGTAATTGTCAGTTTTAACTTTTTTTAATAATTAACGGTAAAATCTCCACAAATTGGCTTGAGGGAATTACGATATATTTTATTTTTTGGAATTAGTTCTCTCGATTTATAATGGTAGCGCCTTCTTTTATTTTCTAGGTGTTATCGAAATGTTATCAAAATGGAAGTATATAAATACTTACTTTATAGGTTACAACACCCTTGGGAAGTTATGACCTTGAAAATTAATACAAGTTACCAAAGGTTTGTTTATACAACTTCGTATAATTAGTTAATGTTGTATAGAGCTTTTCCCATCAGAGCAGAGTCAGAGCTAAAAAAATGTGTTTCTTTTCGTGCTCAGATTATCCAGATCTTATCCATTCTTATCCATTCCATTCCATTCTGTTTTCTTTTTGAACTCGCAAAGTGCTCAGAACACGATCTGTGAGCTCGTAAAAATTTCTCAGATTTCACGGAGTCACAGAGTCAGATTTCACAGAGTCTCAGATTTCACAGAGACAAGGAAACGTCAAATTAAAAATAAAATAATAAACACGCCATTAAGAAAAATATCTCATATATCAAGAAATTTTGTTTTTAAGTTTTTTTTTTAATTTAGTTTTTTTATTATTAAAAAATGGAGAACGTAGGTTAAGAAGGTTAAAACTTATAAATTTCGATTTTATAAAATAAATTTTGACACAATCAAACAATAATGACGTTAGAAAATAATTTGGATAAAAATTGACAATCTGTGGTCAGATCATTTTGTTTTTACTCAGAGCGTCAGAGTTCGGATAAAATTTTAATCTGAGCATAGTTTGGTCTGAGCGCTCGACTTATGATCTGAGCACTGATCTCTGTAAAAATTAAAAACACCCATTGTATGTAGGTACTAATGAAAAACTCGGATCTTGTAATTCAATTCACGGTAACACTTTTGTTCATTACTTACACTTTTATTTAATACAAATAAATTATATTTAACATTGTTTTTAAAATAATCACCATTTATTAAAAAAATATACATAATAATATTGTACTTATAAATTCATAAAATAATGTTTGCCATTTTAAAATTAAAATTTTTAATAAATAAGTACTAATAAATTTTTTAGGATTCTTTTGAAAGGACACAATTCCTAATAATTTCCCATTTTAAAATAGAATTCAAATAAAACATAATTTCTTAATGATTTATAATATTAACAACTTTTAATCCTAATTGTTTTTACTTTTATCTAACTTAGACAATTTTGTTTCCTATAGGTTTCATTTAGGTATTATGAATTTTCCATAAACATCTGTTTTTAAAGAAAAATTTATAGATTTTAAATAAATAAAATAAAATACGTAATAATAGTATATAATAAATGTATTATGATTTTAACAAAATAGGAAAATTGTGACAGGAAAAGGAAATTTTTATTTGTTTTTTTTTCTTCATAAAATGAATAAAAAATGAATGCTTCTATTTTCATTCATAATTTAATATTATTAAAGATATGGTATTAAAAATTGTTTTAAATCTTTTAATAATTTTTGACAGAATAATAAGGAAATTAAAGAAAAAAACGAAACAATGAATACCCAACGGAAGATGGAAATAATTTTAATAAAAACAAATTTTTTAAATATTTTTTTATTTTTGATTTAAGATTTTCATAAAAATTTTTATTTTGAATCACTTGAGTTTTGTATTTGTATGTGTTCACTATACAAATAAAAGTGTTATTAAATTAAAACATGATTTCGGAAGGATCTTTTTAAGTTTCTTAAACATTGTATTTGAAATTTATTATTAATTAATAAATTCTTGATGAGCTCAGAGGCGGAAAACATTTCAGCAAATGAACGTAATGATGAGTTTATAAGGAAGCCTAGATGCTTCAATGACAGACAAGGTGAACCTTATGCTCTACAGTTTTATATACATGTCTCTACTTGTTATCCTTAGTAGATACAGGTTAAAAAATCTAAAACCTGCCATAGGAACGGGGAATAGCTAACAATCGTACGATATTAAATGATTTGACAACCTTTTTCAGATAGTTTGTAGGAATGTAGCCATAACAAGCCATGTGTTCACGAGACACTAGCCAATTTGCATATATGCCAATTGCAGACTATATAGATATCGCAGTTAAGGGGAATAGAATGGAAATTGACTAAAGTTGGTTAGGGCTATTTGAGTATCTTTAAACAGCTTTTATACCAAAAAATTTGCTATAAAAATTTGTTGCTATAAAAAACTGTTGACTATCCTCCAGATTTGATAATGATCCTTCAAGAAATAAAAGAGACTAAAATAAAATCTAGAACCATCTAAATATGTACCTCGTAATATATCAAAAACGGCTAAAAAAGTTATAAAACGCAACTTGACGTCACTGTTACGATTGACGGGACGGGTCAATTAAACCAACCAACCTTTTAATACAATTGAAGCGCTTACTATAGAAAATTAGTTTTATATTAATATCTTTTACTTGAAGATTTTGTTAATTACCAAAGTATGATATTCGTACAGAAGTTGTCTTTGACTCATCAAAAAAAAATTTCAATCGTCATCAAATTCTTAAAATCTTAATTAGATAGAATAAACTTCAATTTCCAGAAAATTCAAATGATTAATACCAAAAACCCCCACAATAAGATAATTGCACGGATTTTTAATTTATCCAATAGATTATAGAATATTTCCACGATTCATAATTTTAATTTTACAATATTTTTCAAAAAAATTTTAAATTAAATACAAAAAAAATTAAAAAAAAATGTTGTACACGTACAGGAAACATCAAATTTTTCTTGGCATCATTTTTTTGAAATTTAAAATCAGTATCGAATTTTACACAAAACACCTACAAATTATACCTTTCTGTTCTAAATTGATACATTTTTTACATATGTTTATATAAAAATAATTATATTTAAAATGTATACATATTTCTAGATAACATAATATTGTTTTTTAAAAAAATATTTATATATATATATGTATATTTCAATACTGATGGAAAAGCAACGGGTAGTTGGCGCTTTTTTATTTTGCTTCAATTTTACCGTCAAAAAAAAACGAAACACGTAATGATTATAAAAAAAATTCTTTATGATACAAAATATAAGACAATAAACTTCCGGCCAATATTTTTTTTTTTTGTATTTTTGTTTTTTTCCGTTAGCGTTTCCTCCATTTTGAAAAAAAAATAAAATTAAAGAAAATTAAAAGGAACAGAAGTATGAGCAGAATATTTAACCTTTATGTTATTGCAGAGTTTTTGTATTTGACAATCAAAACCCTGCTGATCCTTGTTTTGAACATAATGTATATATTTTAATAATATATAATAATATATTTATATATATTATTTATTTTTCTATGTACCGTTATATACCTTATGTTAAATTAGAAAAATGTAAAGCAGGTTCTTAAATTTTTAAAGATACAAAGTATATTTCTAAGAAACAACAAGCGATTTCTTGGAAAATGGAAAAATACACAAAAATATAATGGTAAATGTTTTTTTTTTTGCTATTTCGAAAATTTTTTTTTGAAAATTAATTCCTAGTTGATCTGGACTTTAATAGGATAAATAATTAACTAAAAATAATTTTTAGAAGAGAGAGAGAGAGCTGGATAGTACAAAGCAGAGCAGGTTAATTGATGACGGACAAAAGTGTTGATGTTCTCCTCCCACTCAATTATTTCCTTTAAACTAATATTACCTGTATTACCTGCTTCATCCTATTTGTTAATTCAAATAGGATATCCGACCAAATTAAGTTCGCTTAACAGAATGATTATTTTATTTAGTCAAATTCAATTATTTGAAATTGGGATCTGATAACAATTTTTCTATAAAATTAAAGAATGCTTAATTTAAGTTACTTACACTGATTGGAAACAAATTTGTAATTCTTTGAATTTAAATTAATTACAAATCGACGAGTTATATATGAATTTGCTGATCATAAAAAGATACTACAGGAAATACCGTTAGATTGATATAGTTTTAGTTTTTGCTGCAGTTTTACAAGCAATCACTTGAATTGTTATCAAAATGTGAATTAGAAGTTGATATTTAATAACCAATTTGAAATTCGAATTTAAAATATTTTATTAAAGAGTAATTGGCTTAAGTATAGGATAGATATTAGATCATGAAAATGATATAAAACAAACTTCAAGTAAAACTAAAAGTCTTCATTGATAACGCTAATCAATTTACAAAATAGGAATAGGACTACATATTTGTACTACATGACATTTGAATAATTTATTTATATGCATTCTATTAATTGTAAAAGTTTTATTTAATTGTTAAGACACTTCAATATTTTAGGAGCCTGCCGCACGGCTTTCCTTTTGCTTCAACCATGGCTTTTGTATATGACTTCAGAGTATATTGACTGTAAGATGGATTAATTTTAATGATGATTAAATGATCCAAGGTTATGTTCAAGAATTTTGAGAATGTTTAGTGTCTCAAACAAGTATTTCGAAATATCATTTACAAGCGCTTCAACTATCGTAAGATGTTTTAGAATTATAATACCACAAAATAAATCAATCAAATTTATAATACCAAAATTTTGTAATTTTATTTAATTCTGTTTAGTATATAAAGGATACATACATTTTTTACTATAATGCATACCGAACATCTGTTGTTGATTTTAAAGTTTCTCTTCTCATCACGGTAAACATAACAGTAAAAAAAATATAATAAGTATCTAACAAGTAAAAAACAGCAAAATTGTTTATTTTTTTTTGAAAAAAAAGGTTAAAATATATTTTTTTTTTTTTGAAACTGCTGTTTGTTACCTGATGTATAAATTTATAAAAAAAAAATAAAAACAACATGAGTACATATATGTGTTAACATTAAAGTATGTTTCCTTCATATTAGTACATGTACCTTTAGGTTATAATTTAGGTTCATATTTCTGTTATTTTTTTGTTTTTTTTTTTTTATTTTAAGTTCTGTTTTTTTTTTACTTTGAACATGGCGTAATTTGGTTTTTGATTTTGTTTTTGTTTTTTTTTTTACTTTATTGTTGAAGCTTGAAACTGAAAAGAGAACTTTAAAGCTAAAAAGTCAATTTAAAACTTCCAGTAAAATGGTCAAAAACAATAAATTAATTACATTGTAAATGAATATACTGCAGTGTAAGCATAGTATGGTACTTTTTTTTTTTGAGATTTTTTTTGATAAAAGTTTTGGAGTTATTTTAAAGCTACTTCTTAGGAGAAACATGTATTGGAAAACTTTTGTAAGCGATGCCTAAAAAATGTATAATAGATCATTAAAACTACCGTCTAAGGAAGGATCATTAAATGAATCTAGGCTTAAAATCTATTATTTTAGTGCTCTCCAGTTAATGTTAATAAGAAAGGGATAGCGTTATAATTTTTTTTTTTTTTTTTTTTTTTTTTCCTTATTACTCCTCTTGGGAGCATAGGATATCTACTAGGCATCTCCACCTGACTCTATTTGGAGCAGTTATCTTTGCATCCTCCCATGTTTTCTCAATTGAAACTAGCTCTTCCGAAATCGTTCGCCTCCAGGTGTTATTAGGGCGGCCTCGTCTTCGGGTTCCTTGTGGGTTCCATTCTAGTGCTTCCCTTGCTATGCTATCTTGCGGTTTTCTCAGTGTGTGCCCTATCCATTTCCACTTCTTCCTTTTGATCTCTTGCCCAATTGGTTCTGTTTTGGCAAGTTTCCATAGGTCCTGGTTACTTATTATGTTCGGCCAGTATATTCTGCATATTATCCTTAGACATTTGTTGATGAAGACCTGTAGTTTCTGTGTGATGTTGTTTGTAACTAACCAGGTTTCACTTCCATATGTTAAGGTGGTCTTTACGCAGGTTCCAAATATCCTTAATTTTGTCCCCCTGGACATTTGTGCGCTTTTCCATACTGGCTGCAGACGACCGAACATTGCCCTGGCCTTTTTGATCCTGCTTTCGATGTCGGCGTTTATGTTACCGCTGTTATTTATGATGCAGCCTAGGTAGTGGAAATTATCTACATAGTCGATTGGTGTGTTGTTTATCACCGGACGGCGTGGGTTGTTGATGTTAATGGCCATCGCTTTCGTCTTTTCGATATTTATTTCCAGGCCCACACTTCGAGCTAATGTTGCTAGATGGTCTATTTTAGCTTGCATATTATTTATTGTGTGTGATAGCAGGCAGATGTCATCGGCATAGTCCAGATCTTCTAATTGCCTGAAGAGATTCCATGTTAATCCAGTTCTTTTGGTACTAATCTCTTTCATTATGTCATCTAGCACTACTGTGAAGAGGATTGGTGACAGTGGACAACCCTGTTTTACTCCTATGTTGGTGGTGAATGGTTCGCTGGTATTACCATTGTGGAGTACTGAGAGTTGTGTCTCTTCATACATGTTCTGTATTATATCTATTATTTTTTCCGGCACATTTCGGTTTCTAAGTGCTTTCCATATGGCTTTTCTGCTTATACAATCGAACGCTTTCTTGAAATCGATGAAAACCAGGTATAATGGGGCTCGCCATTCTATTGACTGTTCAACGATGATTCTGAGCGTATTAACCTGGTCTATGCAACTTCTATGGGGACGAAAACCTGCTTGTTCATCTCTTATTTGGTTCTCAAGTTTCTCTTGCAGCCTTGTTTGTATTATTGTTGCCATAATTTTGTAGATTGTGTTTAGCACTGTTATGCCTCTCCAGTTGTCGCACTTGGTCAGATCACCTTTCTTTGGAAGTTTGATGATTATTCCATTTTTCCATGTGACCGGTAGTCTGCCCTCATCCCATGCTGTTGTGATGTGAGGTTCTAAAAGCTCGGCTGATGTTTCTGGATCTATTTTTATAATTTCTGCTGGGAGCCCATCTTCGCCTGTTGCTTTGTTTATTTTTAGCTTTCTTATTGCCTCTTTGATCTCTGCTTTGGATGGTTTATTTATTCTGATGTTGTAATTGTTATTATTTGTGCGATTTTCTGGTCTGGTTTCTTCTAGGTTGGGGTCGTTGTTATTACTGGATTCTGCGAAGTGTTGTCTCCATATTCGGGTTTGTTCTTCGGGACATGTTATTAGTTCACCATTTTGATCCTTGATTGGGTGATTTTTGTTGTTTCTTCTGCCAGTGAGCTGGTTTACGATTTTATGTAGCTCTCTTGTGTTGTTGTGTATGGCAGCCGTCTCCGCCTTATTTGCGAGATCGTTAAAGTATGTTCTTTTATCTCTTCTTGCAGCACTTTTGACTTGTTTAGCTATATTATTGTATTGTTGTCTTATAGCGTTATTGGTATTCAATTGCTGTTTTAGGTTATTTCTTTGTGTTATTAGATTCCAGGTGTTATTGGAAATCCATATCTTTCTTTGCGGCTGAATTGTCCCTAGGTGTTCTTCTGCTGTGTTTTTGAGGGTCTCGACAATGTGGTCCCATGTGTGTGGTTGGTTTATTGGGAGGGTTTGGCGTATTGTTTCTACGATGTTATTTCTTATTTCAGTGTTACGGAGTTCTTGGAGGTTTATCTTTCTTCTCATGTTTCTTCTGGATCTTCTTTTGTATTTCTGCCATATTCTTACATCTCCGGTTATTAATTCGTGGTCGCTTCCTATATCTGCACCTCTCTTGTTTCTGACATCTTGCAGTGTGTTTCTCCATTTTCTGCTGATACATATATGGTCAATTTGGTTTTTCGTTTGACCGTTTGGTGAGGTCCATGTATACTTATGTATGTCTTTATGGGGGAATAACGAGCCGCCGATAATTAATTGGAATGTCTGGCATATGTCTATGAGTCTCTCTCCGTTATTGTTTCTAACTCCGCAGCCATGTGTCCCTATTGTATCTTCTATACCTTGATTGTCTGATCCTATTTTAGCATTGAAGTCACCCATTAGTATCGTAATATCTCCTTTCCTTATGCTGTTTAACGCCGTTGTTAGTTGTTCATAGAAGTCGTCTTTAATCTCGTTTTCTGCGTCTTCTGTAGGAGCGTAGCATTGTATTATCGTTACACTTTTACTTTTTGTCGCAAATCGTGCCATAAGTATTCGGTCTGATATTGGCTTCCAACTGCTTAGTGAGTTACGAAAATTCCTTGATATTATGATACCTACTCCGCTTTCACCACCCCTATCTTTTCCACTGTATATTAGTTTGTTCCCATTTGATGTTATTTCTTCTCCACTTTTGTTCCACCTCATTTCGCTAATTCCGAGGATATCTAATTTATATTTGCTCATTTGCTGTTCTACTTGCGCCAGTTTGGATGCTTCACGTAGCGTTCTGACATTCCACTGTCCTATTCTTGTCCTTTTGACTGCATTAAATGTTGTTACCGTGAATTCATTATTGTATCCGTTATAATAGCACTTTCATATAGTTTTTTCTCTAGCAACCCCTGAGAGTTATTAACAAATGATTAAAACCAGCAACTATTGCGTGGTTCTCTTTTTTATATCGAGGAAATCTCATTATTACTAGAGCACTGGAGGTGATCAAAAACAAATGTGGAATTAAGCAATTATTAGAACTTTAGATCTTATAATAATCAGAGACAAATCTAATACAATCGCGTTAGAAAAATAAAGCAAAAAGCTCTAAATAACACCTGAGAATGACCCGTTGAATTGAGTTATCTTAAGATACTCGTTTTTTAACATTAAATATCTTGAATATGTATTGATTTCATTAATATTACTACAAGGGGTAATCATACTATCAGTATTCCTAATTATAATTCAGGGGAAAATACTGGGTCATACTGAATATCTATCAGATGTTAATAGGATTAATAATAGGAATTTCTTCGATTTCAGCTATATATATATCACAATAGAATACTACAAGGTAAAGAATTTTCGTAATCGCCAATATTCGGAACCAAACAGGAACTCCAAGAAAAAGAGAATTACATCTAAGTTAATTTTTTGCGCGATATATACGTCACGGGAAAATTCGGGTAAAAAAGTTCATTTGTTTTCTTGATCAAATTTAATTTTGTTTGGTAATCGCGTTATTTCAAATTTGATCGTGTACAAAGAGAACTGAATCATTTTTTTGAAACCGCGTTATTTCAAATTCGCGTAAAAACAACACTAAATATATTCTGATTATAATTATCAATTATTTAATTATAATAATAGTACAATTTGTTCCCAAGGAGTTGATTCTAATATCTAATATCTTCAATGATTTGGATGTTTTCACATTAACCCAAACAAAAAATTAAAGAGTTTGTACTTCGTAGAGCATGTGTGTGTGTGTGTGTTTTTTTAATTTCATTAAGAGAAATTATCTTATGTGCTTCCTTAATAATGTGTGGATAATTTTTGTAAAACCGGATCCTTTCATTAGTATACTTTTTATTTTTATTCTACATTCATTAAAAGTATTTAATATATATAAATATATATAAATATACATATGATATTATATATTTCATACATATTAATTAAGTTAACTCTTTTTTTTTCCACTGATATGCTCTTCTATTTATGTAAGTGACTTTGATTGCCTCTTAACTCTACTTAAAAGGGAAAAGCTAACAAAAACAAAAAAAAAATACTTTGTTTTTGTATATTTCAACTGTAAAATAACAGGACACAAAAGGATCTACTAAGAATAAAAATAAACACAAAAAAAAAGCAAAAAAAATATTTATAACAAAGTCATCAGTCATCATAGCGACTACAAAAAACAAAAATAATAACAAAAGAAATAACATATACAAAAGGAAAGAACATACGAGTAAAACTCTCTACTCCTTATAAATATATATATATATATATATATATATATATTAAAAATTTAATTAACAAGGAAAATACACTGAACCATCGCATTTATATATGTATATATAAATATATAAAAATTGGCGTTTTTATGTTTATATTTTATTTTGAGATAAATATACGTATATATGTATAAATATTTGTAGAGCTTACATCATTGTGTATATGAGGGCTGTTCGATAAGTTTGAGAAAATAAAACAAAACACAATTGTACAAAATCTGTGTATTTTTTAAAGTAGTCATCTTTTACCTCAATAACAACCTACTTATCAAAATTCAACCTTTTTTGAATCCTTCCGAATAATATAATTGATCGAGCTCCTCAAAGTATGCTACAAGTTCATTTTAAGGATTAAATATGAGTTCTCATTCGGCTCATACCACATTTCGAAATTAAGCCCCTTTTGATTTATAACAATTGACTGGGTAAATTTACCATATTCATTTTCTAGAATGAAACTAACTGTTTTAATTTTTAGTAAAAATGTCAGAACTTGGGTATTAATTGCTTGAGTTGCCAAAGCTATTTGAATAATCCTGACATATCTATCTATTTGTCTATCTATCTATCTATAATATATATATAAGTACTATAAAAACCAACTATTTATTTGTATACAGCTGATAGACTTTTACACTTGAGTCCTTGAGTCGATTATTATGAAAATGTTTATATAAAGGTTTTAGGAACTGGAAAGTGTTTGTTAACAATTTTGCTATAAGGGACCATCACCTCTGTTCTGCGGTGCAAGTATTTCAACTTTTTTCTTCTAAAATTAATACCGTTCGACCGATTCACTTCAAATTTTGTATAAGTGTTGCTGGTTGACTATGGAGTTGACTCTTTTAATAGACTTGGAATTTGTTAAACAATATTAGCACGAGGTTGGAAAAGGATAGAAATAGTTTCAAAAAAAATGACTGTAATACATTTTTGAATTAACATTTGGAGCCGGAACGTTAGTGATCCTTTTCAATTCATATATACGAAAGAAGTACCAGAGCGCACTGGGTATTGAAGGCACTGAGCTGATTAATTATGTTGAAGGATAATTGAATTATAAGCAAAATATAGATGTTAATATACCTAAAATTTTTCATAAAATTTATACTGACTTATCGAACAACTTTCGTATATGTATATTTATTTATGTTTAAATATTAAAATATATATATATATATAATATTATTTGTATATAAAGGTAAAATATGGATATGAGTTCATAAAGTTTAAAATTATTTTAATTAATGTAGCTTAATTATTTATTTGTTTGTTTGATTAAAAAAAGATTTTTAAGAAACCATAAGTAGAAGAAAATAATAAAAATTTTATAAAATTTAAATAATAGTAATAAATAATAATATATATATATACATATATTTGGAATATTTAATATAATAAAAAATATTTATTTTGAAATTTATTTTATAAGTTGGATTTAACTGTTGAAAATTTTTAAAATATTTAATTCAATGATTCAAAAGTTTATCAAAATCAAAGAACTTATTTGATAGGTTAATTTTTAATAAATGATTTTAAGTTTATTTTTATATTTACTATTTATTTTCAGATAAAAACAATTTATAATATATTTAGTATTTTCAATAATTACTAAAATTTAAAGGTAATATTTGTTTATTTAATTGGAATTTTTAGAACTTTCATATATTTAGGATTGCTTACACATCTCCTGGTTTTTTTAGGTTAATTTAGGCTGATTCTATAGTGATCATTGAATGTAAAAGTAGAACAAATATTGTACCGAATGCCATAAGTTCGAACTTATAAGTTAAGTTGTTACAAGGAATATGTTAGTTAGCAAAAAGTTAATAATGAGTTCCTAAATTTTTTTTGTAAACTTGTCTTCAATAGTACTTTTCAAAAATATTTAAATATAATAGAACCGAGAGATTAATTTAATAAGGGCGGGAAAAAGGGGTACTTAAATATTTGGTACAATTTTTTAATTAGTTTCAAAGCTGAGCTTCTTTGAATGGAGCAGTATCTTTATCAAAATTATACTTACAATTTAGAAATTTTTTTCAAATAGATCATATTAGTTTAAATTGCTTAGTTCGAAAATCGAAAATTTTGATTTTAAATTAGGGGAAGTCAGGTTTATAAATTGCTGAGGTACTTTCAAAAAAATCCTCTAAAGTACTTCGAGAATTTTATTACAAAAGAATGAGAATATCAATTTTTTTTTTTTTTGACGAGGGAATGGAACCCTCGTCACCTATTGAAAGTGTGCGGGGTACTGTTCTTTGGGAAGTTTGCGACTTTAACACACCAAAACCACACCCTTTTTAAACCAAGCTTTAGGAAGGAACATTTGATACAAATATACAGTTTGGTGACAGGAATGGAGATATGGAAAGATTTTTAAATTATGTGATGGTTTGAAATTTTTGGATTTGGGGGGATGGGGGAAATTCGGAAGGTTATTAAGGAGAAAAATGTTAATATTCTTCTTAAATTTAATTAAGTTGTAAAAATACGAACTACCAACTTTAGGGAACACATTGGACATATACGCATAACAAACGAATTTCCACAAGCTGTGTTTTTAAGATTTTTGTACTTTGGTTTTGTGACTTAACTTTGGAAAATTTGGTACTAATATTCAGATTTCATATTTGAGTTCAAAAATTAGTATTGATTATTAAACTATTAAACACTGATGGACAATGAGATATACTGTTGTAGGCTTTGGAACAGGTATAACTTCCTTAAAAAACTAAAAAAATTGTTGGAACCTACGAATTTATTCAAGTCTAAAATTAAATTCCTTTATCCCAAAAGTTTCTTTTAAGTAAAATTAATTAAAAATTAATAATTTTAACAATTTTTTAAATCAACCCTCATTAAATAAAAAATTCAAAATATTTTTTAATTAAAATTGTTATTTTCTTTGAAATAAAAAATTTAGTAGATTTTTGTTTTTTTTCAATGATATATTTTTAAAATTAAATAAATTTTAATTTAATTGTAATTAAATTTTTTTTTTTAAATTTGAATTTATATCTACATTATATGGAATATTTAATAATATTTAAATTTTATTTTAATTATTAGAAAATATAAATTTACATAATAATATGCATGTGTTTAAATTATAGATAAATTAACATGTTTTATTATTTAAAATAAATTTAAATTTTGTATTTTAAAAAAATTGTAATATATATACATATAAATATATCGAAAAAATATATAATCTTATCTATTGTTATATATATAACAAGTTAATATGTTCTTAAAAGTATTATATGACTTCTATAATTACATGATAATCCCATCTTGTCATCTCCATTAGGACTTGTTATACAAGATGAACATATTTAACATGTTGGGAAATTCTGTTTTTTTTTATTTTATTTTTTTTTTTCAAATAAATTTTTAAAATGTATTTTATGTACAGAATTTATTATATATATATAATATATATGTATATATATATTATATAATAAAATATATTATGTTTCCATACATATATTATAAAAAATTGGTTATAGAAATTACAATTACAAGAGAATTTCTGTACATAAAATTTTTAAGTTATTTTTGCGAAATTTATTTGCAAATTTATTAAAAAAAATAAAAAATTTTAAATATAAAATATATATGTATATTTGTTATTTTTATTATAATATTTGATTTTTAAATCCATGTGTTTAAAATTCTGTTTATTTGTTACAATTTCAACCCTGAAATTATAAAATAAAATGTTCGTACAATTATAAATGCCATTTAAATATTAAATTATCAAAAAATTATCAAATTGGAAGGCTATGATGTTTAATTATTGCAGAAATTTAAAACTTTATGGATCCCCTCTAGAGCATTTTATTATTCTCGAATGTTAAAAAATTTTATGGATTTGTTATGCAATCTATTGATTCACAAGAACTATTTCGTTTTCTTACTCTCAACTTTACTAAAAACATGATAACCTCGATTTTTAACCAAATTGATCTCAATTTTTGAGAATCTTACAGGTTCATGGTGTTAGTCCTTTTTTTAAGTTCAGAGGGAAATACTATTGAAAAAAATTTTGTTCCATTCTTATTATTAAAATTGATCTTATTCTAATCCTAACGCACTGTTATAATGGTAGAAGTTGATTGACCTTAGTTTTCGGGGACACCCAGCGCTTAATTTTTGTATGAATATTTACTTTTTAAATATATTGAGATCATGTTTTACAATTTCTTTATATATTGTAATAAATTTATTTATGAGTAATGAAATCAAGTGAAAACAAATTGATTTATATATGAATATCTGTGAGTTATAAATACTAGATAAATTGTTTCATTAAATTTGTTTGATAATATGATTAAATATTTTTATATTATTGATTTCAAAAATTGAAAATTGTTTTACAATTAATTTGAATTTGAAAATTTTTACTCATTTTGAAAGGTTCATTATTAATTTTACAATTGTTGAAATCGGAGCCTGTACAATGCAAAAACAAGGATGTACAATAAAATCAGGGTTGTAAAAAGATCATATTTCCGCTCAACCCGTCACTTAACTTAATTTTTGAGTTCGCTAACATATTGAATTCGATTAAATTTGACCTATTGATATGCACTCACTGGTCGAGCGAACTCAAGTATTAGCGAACTTAAAATTTTGAGCTATGAGTTGAGCGTGATTCAAATTAACGTCAATAAGTTGAAATCAAGCTCTCAACTAATAACGTTTCAGCAATAAGTTGAAATTCCGTTCTCAACTAATGGCGCAACTCAAAATTTAAGATTTATTAATATTTGTGTCTGCTTAACATTGAGTCTGCTCAATATTGAGTCAGCAAAACATTGATTCCGCTTAAGTTATCAGCACATGTGCTTTCATCAAATTATGAGCGTTGTTGAGTTTAAGTGAGACTGTTTTAGTGTGAGCTCATTTTAAGTTGAGTTTAAAATGAGACTGTTCATTTATAACTTAGCATGTAACTGTAAACCAATCGGATCTAGTTTACTAAAATAATTAAGTAATTATTAATAATAAAAAAAGTACTTATTTGTAAGTAAATTTAAGTAAATTATAGCAACTACCTTTAGGGAAATATAGATAAATTCGTCTTGGGAAACTCACACTAAAACTCAGGGCTAAACAAATAATTTTTTTAATTCTATTTGAACTACACAAAAATTTAAAATTATTTTAGAACTATTTATAAATTTACTATAAATTTTTAATAATTTATAATAAAAATATATACCTATTCAAACATAAATATGAATATTATTTTCTATATAAAAGATAATAAATTTTTTTTCATATTATATACCTATTTCATAAAAGTTTATTTATATATGTATATTATATTTATATACCTTTAACAGGTATAGAAAATATTTTCCATTTTGTTTCTTAAGTAAAAATAAAATAAATAAAATATTTTATTATTTTATTATTATTTATTTTATTATTCTCAAATATAAATTCAAATTTAATTGTACCGTTATGTGTATCTAAATTACAGTCAGTCTAAAAATCATTGAAATATATAATTAAATATACAATTTCTGGTATGTTTAGATTTATATTTAATTAAATGGAAATAAGTCATATAACTGTTTATTAGATTATTCATTACTGTTCTTATTGTATTTAACAAAATGGATTATCTATTGTTGAGATATTAAATAAATGCAAAATAACAATTAAAATAATTATTATAGTGATGTAATAATTATTATAATCTTAAGTAATCATAATATTTAAAATAATGAAAGTAATTATTTTATAATGATATAAAAAATTATTTTACATAAATTCTATAGATTGACGTATAATAAAAATAGGTAATTTAAGTAATAAGAAATTTTATGTGTATTTATATGCACATATAATTTCTACAATGGTTTTAAATTTGATATATTAGATATTTATTGCATTGTTTAATGATTTTATTATTTTTAATCATTAGAATATATAGTGCAGCTTTGGAATTCAAATAAATTCGTAATGAATTTATTCCATTATTAAACATAAGTACTTTCATTTCAATTGTTCAAATTTAATTACTAAATGTAACTAGTTAATACTTGAAAAACCTTTAAAGAGTTGAAATTTTTCTTTAAAAACCAATTAATTAATTTAATTCAATATTAATGTTTTAAAGATGACAAATGTGAGTTATAATCCATGAATTAAAAATATTATTATACATTCTATAAAAAATAAAATAAAATAAAAGAACGAAGTTTGAATACATCAGTCTTAATAAGAGAGTACTTAATTTTTTTCAAATTTACTCCTATTAAATTTTCTTACAAAAATAGCTGTGTTTTTGTAGGAATAAGTAGGAATTAGGAATAAGTAGGAATTAGGAATAAGTAGGAATTAGGAATAAGTAGGAATTAGGAATAATATATTTTTAATCTTGAAATATCTTAAGATTTTTTTTTGGGATTTAATAGTTTAGCTCTGTATAAGTATACGAGTATAATTTGGAATTAGTTAGCATTTACTTAGGAATAACATTTTGTTCCCTTGTTTTAAATTTCTATAAAAATTTGAATTTTTTAAAAAAACAATTACGCTTTATACATTAATTAAGAATGAAATCCATTCAGAAGCAGTCTTTAGTCAAAAAAAATAAATTCAGTAATCATTTCTATACAAATTTTGAAATATATGTTTTTTTGCTTTGAATAACTCAATTCCCTATTCCCCTCCTTCACGCAAACTTCTAAAGAAATTGAGAATTAATTAATAAAGTTCAAAATATCTTGCCAATGACATATTTGTTAAGTGGCACTCCTTCGAGTCTAAAAGTCTTAGGTGTGTAAGCCCTGGTCAGCTTAATACATATAATTATCTCTAACCAAGTAATCAATTACTTTGTCAAAATAGTGATTTCTTAAAGAGGGTGAAGCTTCTTCTCAACAAGTTTTTAAATGTCATATGTTTGGAAAATTGCAAAAAAACCAAAATTTTCAATCCATTTCATTATATATTCAAATATATAGAACCTATATAAAAATACGCACACAAAGTTTTATCACTGACTGTTTACAATACATACAGTAGTACGCTTAAGGCTTTGAAGAAAGTTTACAATTTCAAATGAAAGTAAAAAAAAAATACATAAAATAAAATTAAAGATTAAGAATCAGAAATGAGAGAAAAAATAACAAAAAATAAAAAAAAGTTCAAAATGTCATTTGAAAAACATGGGTCGGTTCTTGTTGTCTACATTTTCTTATTTATAATTTATGGTGTGTTTGTACGTTGTTATGACGAATCATCTACATATTATTATTATATACAGCTACCATTTGACATTTTTTTTTTCTTCTGTTTTTGTATGATTTGCAAAAAAAAAATACAAAACTTTTACGCTTAAGGTAAAATATATAATTATATTTATATATTTATATTTATATATTTTATAATGTAGTATTTAGATATATATAAATATTTCATAAAAAGGATAAAATATCCTTTTATTAGATTTTTGAATAAAATTACATAAAATTCAAGTAAAATATCTTCGTTTAAGAGTAAATTATTAATAAACAAAAAACAGTAAATTGAAATAATTCTATAATATAGTCACTTTGTTAAGAAAAAAAGTATACTCCGACTCCTTGTTAAGATAATTAAGAAACATCTAAGAGATGATGATTATAATAAATTTTTATTTTTACTTATCATTATTAATCAATTTACAAATTTTTTTTTTTTTTATTATCATTATTCTAATTAGGTGTCTTTTAATTTTTAATTTTAAACAATAAAGACTTTTATTATATAAATTTTTTATTATATATATATATTTATTATATTTTGATGCTGTTTATATAAGAAATTAAGACCTAATAATTTTTTTCTGTTTTTAAAGCCTAAAAATATGCAATTAATATTAAAATTTTATTTTTAAAGCCTAAATAATGCAATTAATATTAAAATTGATTTTTTTTTAAGCCTAAAAATATGCAATTAATTTAAAAATGGGTTTTTCAAAGAATATTTTAATTTTTTGATAAAAAATATTAAGTAAATTGGCTAAAATATATAATTTTCAAAAAAAATTCAGTATAACACTTTTGCACTTTCTAAAAATTTTCAACAGATACTTCGTCCTTGCTTCGAACACCTTCGAACTTTCTTTTCAACAGATATTTCGTCCTTCTTTCGAACACTTTCGAAATTTCTAAAAATTTTCAACAGTACTTCGTCCTTGCTTCGAATACCTTCGAACTTTCTTTTCAATAGATACTTTGCACTGCCTTCGAACACCTTTGAACTTTCTAAAAATTTTTAGCAAATAAATTATTTCTAATAAAAAGTTTTTATATAAGGTAAGAGTTCCAGTAGTTTGCTCAAATAACAAAATAAACTTTGTTTATATGGAATTCCACTGGATAAAAAAGGAGGGAATTCCACAGGATAATTTTGAATTAGTCATCAGGTTATATATAAAAATTTCGAAATATTTTAAACCAACTAACCAAGTATGATCAAGACTAGGTTAAAAATCGGTTCAAGATTATAAAGCGCATATTTCTAGAAGAAATTTGAAAATTTAAATCGGGTTTTTTACAGTAATTTCTTATTGATCTGGAAGGAAACTTTTTTTCAGCAAACGTTGATCATGGATACATCCGTACAAATTTAGGTTCTTTTTTGAGGTTTAATGTAGAAAATTTAATTTTTTAAGAAAAACCAACCTTATGGGTAAAAATAAACAAGGATCATAACACATTTATCTAAAGCAATATTTTAGTTTGACAGTTTTACACAAATTAATTTAAATAGAAAGAATTCACAATTCTTAAAATTTTATTAGTCATCGAGATGATTAACATTTTTGTTGCTTTAATCTTCATAATGTTGTGTTAGTTTTTTACAAAAGTAATCAATGAACCTAAAATATCTCTTTTGTGTATCTATTATTATATATTATAATAAGTAAAATTCGGAATTACCTGTTAATTAGGAACAATATAAATTGTTATTAAATATTTAAAAAATTAAATTTTTAGTCATCGGAGAAAAAATTTTAATTTTTCATGGAATTCCCGAAATACATTTAGTATATTGAACAAAAGTATCTACTTATATATATGTATATTAAAAATATAATATACAAGTACTTTTCTTAATATAGTAAGTACTCAAATTCTATACAGAATTGCATATTGTACTTCTAAAGTCCTAAAATACATTATTATTATAATTATTTTTTTAAAAATTTGTAGAATTTTCCAAAATAAAACAAAATACTCTCACCTAATACGAAAACTTCAAATATAGATTTTATAAATTGTCATGTGTAGTACTGGAGTAATATTTTTTATTGGATTTTATCATATTTTTTTTTTAATTCAAGTAGAAATTAGTTTTGTGAATTATTTTTAGTTTTTAAAAAAAAAGTTCTGTACAAAATGTCCTTGTTGGAAAATAAATATAAGTTCCTATGTATATACTATAATAATTTAAAAATATGTTTATAAAAGAAAATTAAATGTATATATATATATATAGGTATATATGTATTTATAAATATGCCAAAGTTTTTAAAGTTTATATACATATATACAATTTAATATATGTATATATGTACTTATAAATATTATTTGGAATTGTTATCCCTTTTATGCAGCAATATTAAATTTCTGCTAGAGGCAGGATAATAATACCTCAATATACAATTGTATATTGAAATTAATGTACATATATATTTACATATATTTATATATATATAACTATATATTTATTTACAAATTTATATAGGCAAAACGTAACAAGATAAAATAAAATAAAACTTTTTAAGAAGGAGCAAATATATAGGAAAATATTGTGTATATATATATATATTAAATAGATATATATGTATGAAAAATAATTTTAAAATAAAATACGTAGAAGGAGACAACAAAACACAAAATTAAGATAAAATATCCATGGTGATGTTTTTATATTTTACAATTTTTATTTTTATTTTTGTTTTTTTATTTTCTTTTATTAACCAAAATATTCCGAACAATTCGTAAGAAATATTGTTGGTATACAAAGTGAGGATTAAAGTACAATAAAAGTTTTTTAATATTGAAGTAAGGTCTTCTTCATTACTCTGATATTTAGTTTTTCATATTTTTATATAGAAATTCAAAAAAAGTTCTGTATATTTAAAGTGTTATGACCTTTCGGATTTTGGGCTGCTGCTAAATGTGTTACTATTAAGTTATTGTTATTATTAGTGATATACAGCTCTTACGGTCCCTTTACTTATAGTCGACTAACATTTATTATTTATAATCAATATTAACATAATTGATTCATTACGGTAACTTTGATAAAAACTAATTTGTTAATTTATATTTGATTAATTTCATCATTGTATTTTTATTAGAATGTGATGGATAATTGTTTTAATTTTTTACTTGAGTGTTCTTAACTCACAGATCATTTTTTGAAAAATTTTAACTTTTCTTCAGTTAATAAACTATCAAAGAAGAGATTGTAAGTTCCTGAATGAAAAAATAAATAAGAATTTGCTTTCGTCCTTGTAAAAGTTTTCATTTCTTTGGAATCCCGTAAATTCGACAATTTATTTATGTTCGTGGGTGTTTGTGTGTAAGTGTATTTTAATTCAAAATTTGTGTGTAAGTGTATTTTAATTGGTGAGTACCAATGAAGAGTAACTTTCATAATTATAAGAGTATAGCTTTGACAATTAATTCTAATATGGGGTCTAGAAATTCTGAGAGTTTCGGAAGTGTCAAATTCTAATAATTCATAGAAATCTCAATCAATTTTAATGAAATTTGATATGAATGTTGTTTTATTTTTGCATAAAGAAGAAATGACTTCGCAGATTATCCAAATTGAACCACGGGATGGGGGGACTGCCATATAAAATTAACAGACTTTGCAAAAATTATTAAAGTCTGTACAGACACTTTACAGACTTTACAATTGAAACCACAATTATGCAAAAAGAAACGATTATACAATCCATCTTGGATTTTTTTCTACTTTTTATGATTTTATAAGTAAAATGTCTTAGATATTGTCTAATTTAACGGTTGAGTCAGGTCCCGTTACGCAGATCTTCAGATGAAACAAGGGATTTTTACTGACTGAACGAAGGTATTATTTAATATTGGCTTTAACTTTTCAGACTAATATTTAGAAACAACCAAAGCATTTTCTAAAAATTCAGACAGTATAATTTCTAATATCCACACTTTGAAAAAGAAGCCTCATTCACAACATCTTTATACCCGTATGACTATATAGTCCAAGGGTATAATAAATTTGCCATTACGTTTGTGACGCAGAGAAGGAGGGGGGGTAGATATAGACTCAAGTGTATGGATCGGATCAGAATCGAAAAAATAAATCGATTTAGCTATGTATGTCCGTCCGTCCGTCATTACGATAACTCAAAAAGTAAAGGAGCTAGGATTATGAAATTTTCACAAATTCGTTTTTATGCAAAAAACGGAATCGAGTTTTAAATTCAGCCATTTTGGTCCACGGGTTCGAGTACCTGCCATACAACTTCTAATTTTATATTAGCATTACTCTATACCTATGGAAGCTGCGTGTCTGAAATTTTGCCAAAAGTAGTTTAGTATAATGGCCAAATTTACTGCAAAATTTAGTTGGTCTACTGCTGAGGGTTCGAGTAGCTGCCATACAACTCCTTCTTTTATATGAGGACTACACTACACCAAATGAAGCTGGGTGTCTGAAATTTTGCCAAAAATAGTTTAGTGTAATGACCAAGGTTACTGCAAAATTTGGTTGGTCTACTGCAAAGGGTTCGAGTAGCTGCTATACAACTTCTTCTTTTATATGAGCATTACTCTACACTTAATAAAGCTGAATGTTTGAAATTTTGCCAAAAGTAATTAACCGGATGATATAATGTATATGTTACGGTCATACGGGTATCCCAGAGTTGACACAGTCTACTCTACTACCCTCTTCCTCGTTTTTTTTATGTGTGTGTATTTTGTGTGTTTGTATCTTAATCTTTTGGGAACAAAAAAATCTTTTTTTATTTGAATAAAAATATAAAATAAAATTTAAAAAATCAAGTGAATTAAATCTTTTAGGTCATAATAAGAAATATTTTTACATTTAAATTTAGAAGTTTATTTTTTATATATTTTCTTGTTATTTTTTGCTGTACCTTCAGGAGATACGAGGTACAAAGTACGTTTGAGCATTATTCTTTTTGTATATATTTTTTGTATATATATATATGTATACAACATGTAAATATAAGTATGTATATTTTTCATAAAATTTGCAATTCAGATTTAATATATTTTGAGTGACGATTAGAAGAAGAGAAACTAAAGTACAGTTCTTAGAAAAAAAGGAAGGTTTAATAAAATTATTTTATATAAAAACCTTGGTGTTGTTGTTGTTGTTTTTTGTTTTGTTTTTAGTTTTTTTTGTCATTTAGGGTTTAATGGACTCATTAATGAAAATTTAGGATCTAATTAGGTCACAAAAAAAATTGTTTTATGTGCGCCATTGAATTATTTTAACATTAACTTTAAACTCATTCCATAATAAAATTTTGTGTTGTTGTTGTTGTTCTTCTTCTTTATGTCAAATTCATTTTTATAAAATGGCGTAGTATGAGAAATTTGTAAAAGAGCGTAAATTACAAGTTTAATTTTTTTTTAGTATTGTCATAAATATTTTTGTTGTTCTTTTTTTTTTGTTTTTTTTTCTTGAAAACTTTTAAAGCTTTTTATCTTGTTTTTATTTTTTTTTTCTTAACATTAATTACAAAAACATTTTTATGACTATTTTTAAAAATTAAAATTTCATATTTTTAAAAGTACAAAAATAAAATTAGAGATAAAGAAAATGAAAATGGAAAATTATAAAAATAAAAAAATTAAATCAAAATTAATGATTCTTATTTAATATGAGTGTATTGTGTATAGCTAAGTTTGTTTAATTTAAAGTATTAAAGTTAGTTTTATATGGAACGATAAGTTGTAAGAAAGTCAAGGAAACTTAAAATTTTTGAAGTTTAAATAAAAGCTTTGAAGTTGTAGTATAAATACATTATAAATGATTTCATTTAAATCATGTCAATTATTCAGGTATAAAATTGGAAAATGATGTAAATAAGTATTCAATATTAAACTTGTGCAATGTGCATAATTAAAAAATGTTTTTTTAATTCGTACATATAATTCACAGATATAAAATTTCTAACAAATTACATGTAAAATATACTCCATAAACAATAATAATATATAACTTTCATATACAGGGTGGGCCAATTTGCATTGACTGATTTGATCTGGTTATAATGAATTTTTTTATTTTACTTTTTTTTTGCAAATAATGAAGTTAAAATTGTTAAAATTGTTTAATTTTTTACGTTGCGAGGTTCTTTGTAATCGTGACATATGATTCCAGCAAGATACCATTAAAGATAATGGTGATTCTGCGGGAACCTTTTGATGACCTAATAATATATAAATCAAAAAATGTTGATTCTGTGTGAAACGTTTTTTTTTTTTGTGGTTTTGTTTCTTGCAGGAACAGGTTTACGTTAAAAATTGGAAAACGTTCAGAACCAATCGTTGGTGGTAAAAGGCGCAATATTTAAAAGGATTAAAAAAACCTTGGATTTCTGAAGTGGAGCAATAGAAGCTACAACAAAAGAAAAGAAATGAAAACTTTAATTAGAAGAAAAAAAATATACTCTTTTCACATGAACTTGGCCCTTATTCAAATGAACTTTTTCTATTTTCATGGACTTGAAAATAAATTAGTTGTTTTTCTTGTTTGGGGTCTAGTCTGAGTCCTTTTTAGTATTTAAATAAAGCTTGATCTACATGGGTTTAAAAAACCTTATAAATATTTTAATGTTTTTTAAAAATGTGGTCTATTTCCCGTGGTTTGTCTAAGTATTATAATGCTATATAATAAAACTCCTGTAGTTTTATTTTTTAATTAATTCCTAATTATTTAATTATTTAATATCCATACAAAAATGTAAACAATTATTACATTTTTTTTATGCTTGGATAATTTATAATATGTTATTTTTGAATAATAATAATTAATTAATTTAATAATTTTAGTTTTCTTATTATTAAAATTGTCCAAGAGTTCCTTTATTTGATTCGATCTTAATATATATTAAATTATTAATTAGTGGTTTTATTTAAAATTAAATCTTTATTCCTTTTTATAATCTTATACAAAAGTATCTAATTTAAAATAATAAAATATTTTGTTTTTAATATATTATTCTTTAAGACTTTTCATAATTAAAATATCAAAATAATCTTATCTATTTAAAAAATATGATAAACAATGATATTATTTTATAAATAGAATATAATATTATTATAATTTTAAATTGAAAATAATTGAAGTGAATATAAATTATTTTTTATTATTTGTTTCAGTTTTCAAGGTAATCACCGATTACTTTTATTGTGTATAGTAATCAACATTCATATAATTAATATAATCTTAATCAGACTTGGAACTAATTAATTACATTTGGTAATTAATTACACCTCAAATTACATTTAAAAGTAATTGTAATTGAACCCTAAACAATTACAATTACATATAATTGTAATTTGAAAATTATTAATTACAATTACATTTAATTTGTAATTGAAGTCTTGCCATTACAATTACATATAATATGTAATTGAAATTTCTCAATTACTATTAAATGTAATTTGTAATGGAAGAAATTCAATTACAATTACATGTAATGGACAAAAATTAATTGAGAGAAAGTAATTTTAGAAAAGTTAAATGAGATTAATATATATTATTATTCAATTACTTAACATGGTAACAATACAGAAAAAAATTTTTTCTTAACCAATTGTATATAAATGTATTTTAAATTTTTTTTTTTAAATAACAATATAAAATTAAATATTAACAATAATTTTTGTTAACTTTCAATAAAACTAACTTTTCAAAATTTAAGTAATTTAAATTTTGACGTCGAGGAGTTGATACTATGTCAGAAAAAGAAAACAGTCTTTCGACTGGAGTAGAAGATGCTAAAGGAGTATTTGATCGCCCAAATATTCCTCCATTAATTTTTCAATTTAAATTCTAAGGAATTGGCATCAATATAAGTATTTTGAATGATAGGTTTTTAAACTACAAAAATTACATTTTTCCAAAATCTACAAACCTTCGAATTATCTTCACCGAAATCAAATATATCGATTATATATTTATTTGAAGAATTGGTATCATTATTTTCAATTGAATATAATTGATATCTGGTACAATATTCAATAAATATGTCTTCTATATCTTTTCTAGTACCAGAAAAGAATGGAGCCAGAACTTTAAACCAATTTAGTTTTATATTGGGATACGACATTGCAGCAACAATTTCTTCGTGCGGTTCTCCCGTTAGGTAAAAAAAAGCATTAAATCTTTCTACCAGACTTTGCTGCATATTAGCCAAAACATTACCTAAGTTCATATATCTTAGTTCATTATTGTTGGTAATTTTATCTGTTTTAACCTTTAATGCTGCTAATGATGGTATTAACATCCTATAATAAAAACCTTATTCTCCTTGTAAAAAATTCAGAATTTCTGCAAAAGGAGTCATAAAATCTGTTGCAGTAAATTCCTTACAAAGTTCATTTAAAACATTTTCTTTTTTAGCACATTTTCAAAAAATTTTGTAAAAATGTGCCTATATAGCTTCATTCTGTCCGTCCGTCCGTCCGTCCTTATGTTTACAAAACTTTTACACCGTTTGAAATAGAGTAAAGAAATTTTAACCAAGGGGAGATATTACAAAAAAAAATAATTTCTTAGAAGAGCTATAGCCCCAAAATTTTAACAAGCCCTATTTTTAAAATATTATAACCAGAGTTTTGTTAAGTGTATTTTCAATCTGAATACGGCAAAAGATAGCTGGTTTTATAAACTTTATAAATTTTTTAATGCAAATGTTTACGGTTGCCATGCGGTACTAAAATTTACCATTAAGCAAAACTAATTTTTTGCAAAATTTTTGATCCCACATATTTTTTAAACGGTTCAAGCTAGGGTCATAAAATTAACTTGAATACCTGTTCAAATTTTTTTTTTACAAATGTACAAAATTTACAGCTGCATCATTACATTTCAACATACGTTAAAGGTTTTTCTTATGTTTGAAACGATTTCTTTAAATTGAAGAAATTGTATCTTAGGTTTAACCATTTTTGCTTAGATAATAAAATTCTAGATAAAATTGCAAATTTTGGTGGAGTTCACGGTTGATTTCCTATTGAATGGCTAGTAGAGGTCTTAAAAATTAAAACTTTTATGATTTTTAAACTTATTCACCAGTGTAAGTTTTTCCAAAATTAAATGTTAACATTGAAGCTCCAACATTATATTTCGCACTTATTAACAGGTTTCCTGTATAAGGCTCAACAGAGTAATATTTATTTATGCGATTATCATTAGTTTTTTTAAAATTTTTATAAAAATAACTAATAAAATACTCAGTAACAAACCCTATATAATTTTGAAAATGTGCTTTTTAAAAACCCTTGGTTTTTTTCCTCACTTGTTTAAAATTTGTTGGACACAATTGTGTATTCCATCGAATTCCATCGTGTCACAACAGGATTTTTTAATGAACATTGTAATATATTTTTTATAATTTCGAAATATTTATGCCTATTGGTTTTTTGCTTTAGGGAGGAGAATTTTTAGCTTGTTCTAAACCTCAGAAAGAAAAAAATATACAAAGATTGGCAATTTCTATGATCACCACTGTTTATAATGGATATAACTAATTTAATGTAGTTAAGATAGATTTATTTTAATATTAAAAGAAGTAGTATAATCGATAGCTAAACATATATTTTGATTGCTATTATTACCAAAAATAATTCATTATAGTTTTCTAGCGAATTATTTTTATAGATATTTCCATTACAATTACATATAATTGTAATGGAAAGACTTCAATTACAAATTAAATGTAATTGTAATTGAAAATTTTCAAATTACAATTATATGTAATTGTAATGGAAATATTTCAATTACAATTACATTTAATTTGTAATTGAAAAAATTATAATTAAAATTACAAGTAATTGTAATTGAAATCTTTGTAATTGTAATTTACCCAAGTCTGATCTTAATATTGTTATTTGAGTTTATTTTTAAGATTATATTCTTGGTTGTCTCTTTGATTTTTTTTTTGTTTTTGTATTTTAAAACAAAAGATATAATTATAAATTGAAGCGCGTGTCATATTATTTATCTTTCATTTATAAAATTTTAAAATAATACGATAAATAGAAATTATAAGATAATTGATAATTGGAAAATCAGAACTATAAAAGAATATTTTTCCATTAATGGAGAATAATTTTACTTCAATACGTAATTCTTTTTTGAAGAGTTTTGAAATAAATTATTTAGAAATAATGCTATAAGTGCAAATAATATCAATTGAAAAAGTTTGATCTGCGTTCTGAAGAGAACTTCAGCTATCATTCGCCATTGGGTCTAAATTAATGGCATGACTACAAATCAATAATTCTATATTTATATAAAAAAAATACATTAATATAATAACATAAACATTAACAAATTATTTTGGTTGAACAATATAACTCACAGACACACCTTATAATTCACACATAAAACTAATGAAATAACCAATAGAATTGTATCTATTGAAAATCTAATATGATTTTAAATTTTGTAAGGCCTTGAACTGTCTCGAGTATTAATTGTTTTATGAGTAATTATCAAGTAATCTCTCCTCTGTTTCAACATTTTCTAAAAGTAGTTTTTCAACTGTTATAGAATTTTAAAAAAAACTACAAATATTTCAAATTCTGACCAATCGTGCAATGAAAGCAAAACATTAGTATAACAAATTTCAAAGGTTGATTAATGCAGTTAAAAATCTATATGATCATTAGGTCGATATTACATTTGGTCGAAAGCGTAAAACTGAGCTTAAACTCAAATTTCAGTTTTTCAAAGAAAATTATGAGTTCAAGCCAATTTTTTGTTTGAAAAGCGAATTGTAAGTTCAAGATAATTTTAATGCATTCAAGCCTTTATCTGGCGCATTGTTCCATCATGTTTATGTCAAAAAAATCAAAGAGATAGTAAATGAATGCTGATTAGAATGAAGTCAATTAGATTAGATTTTGTTGTCCACTGCAGAATTTTTAGCAATGCACTTAAGTAACTTATAACAAACCTATCTATTTTCAGGTATAATTTTTTAGACACCTAATAGTCTCGTCTATGAAAAATTTATGTGGTTTTTTGAACTTGGTGGGGTTTGAAATAAATATACTAGAAAATGTGTAATTCTATTTCCCGCTTCTCATTCGATTCATCACTAATTACTTTTATTGTGGCTAAAAATCTTTTTGAATATATTTCAAGGGGACATTTTAACATGTGATATTGAAGGGGACTTATCCATCACAGATAAATTTTAACTATAAAAATATATTATTATTAAAATATTGAAAAAAATTAGTTTTGCGATGAACTATAAAATATTTAATCTTTTCTGAACTATTTTGTAAAACCATAGTCTTATTCGACGTTTGAAACGCGCATAAAGCCAATTTACAATTTGCACGTTGACATTATGCGACATCCCCGTCATATTCATTATCTAAATTATTCTTTAAAGATTTTCCTGTAAAATTTTACGAATTAAAATTTTGAAAAACACTAAAATCAAATATTTAAATTTTCTTTTGTGTACAATTAAATTATTTTTTAAAAAAAATAAAAACTTTTATCTTTCCATTTGTATACATACATTTCAAAAAATAATTTTTATCTTCAAATAATATAACCATAAAGTCAATTATAACCATCATTTTGGGGTTTGAATACCCATTGTTTTTAACTTAAGAACCATAAAAAAATTCAACATAAAACGAAGCCAGATCCAAGTACATTTTTTGTTTTGTCAATATGACTATTCAAAAATTTCAAAAAAATTTGAAATGAAAAGGGGGAAAAAAATTAAAAAAAAAAATCTCAACCCCAATAATAAATTAAAAATAAATATTACAATGGTTACTAAGAAAATATCCATGAGATTAAAAATACATCAGATGAATAAAAGAACATTTGTACCGAATCATAAAAACGAGGAAATTGAATGAAATAAAAATTTAAGTAAAATATAAATACAAACACGTTTTTTTAAATTCGGAGTATTTAATATTTTAAAGCATCGGAGTTTATCGTCAAAACTTAAAATACGCAATAAAATAAACCATTAAAATAAAATTTTTAAATTTTATTTTTAAAATGGAAATAAATTAAAAATATATATTTTTTTTTTTAATTTAAAAATCACCGACCAATTTACAAACTTCTTTCGGAATTAATTCCAAATTTAATAGAATTTTGTTTTCGCGTGTGGAAATTTTATTAAGATTAAAAAGGGATTAGTTAGCACACGTACAAATTTTTTAAACTTTTTGTGGTAAAAATTAATATTTGGAAAAATTTTACATTTGTTTCATTAATTTCATTAAAATTGGAATAAAGAAAAATTTTTAAAATTGATTTATAAAAGATTTATTACTTAGATTTATTATGAAAATTTAATTATATTTATTAATTAAATGTTAATTATTACAGCCAATATCTCGTACTCAATGTATACAAAACCAGCTCTCAACTATATTTACTTTTAGAAGTCAATGGATGATCTTTGCATCCATATAGTTTAGGATTCCATCTATAATTAAGAACAAAGAATTATAAAAAAATGTAGTTAGATTATTCCTATAGGTTTTTGTTTTATTCCTGCTCAGCCTCAACTTGCAAAATAAATCCAACATCTTATTGAAACAAGTGAGGGAAAAAACCAAGGGTTTTTAAAAAGCACATTTTCAAAATTATATACGGTTTCTTACTGAGTATTTTATCATTTATTTTTATAAAAATATATATGATAATATTATAATTTTGTTATTTCATTAATAATTACATATATGACTAATAGTGAATTACTTAGAATATAACCCCAATGCACTCAAGAAAACCTGTTAATAAGTGCAAAATATAATGTTGGAGCTTCAATGTTAACGTTTAATTTTGGAAAAACTTACACTGGTAAATAAGTTACTGTTTTATATGGGGAAGGTTCCCAAATTTTTTCTTAGCAAACTTATGATGGATCTGCTTACCCCCCTCCTGTCTTCATTCTTCCATTTTTTTCCGGTTCTAGGAAATCAATTTTGAACTCCAACAAAATTTGGAATTTTACCTAGAATATTATTATCAAACCAAAAATGGTTAAGACTAAGAAACAATTTCTTCAATTTAAAGAGACCCTTTCAAATTTAAGAAAAACCTTTAACGTATGTTGAAATATAATGCTGCAGCTATAAATTTTGCATATTTGTAAAAAAAAATTTGAACAGGTGTTAAAGTTACAGGTGGTTGAAAATAGCAAAATTTCAATTTTCGAGCCCTTATAGCTCCTAAACAGGGGGCGTGACAAAAAAATTTTGTTAACCGACAACTACTAGTTTTGGAGGACCTAACTTCTCCCAAAATTTCAAGACCCTAGGTTGAACGGTTTAGAAGATATATGGGGCCAAAAATTTTGCAAAAGTTGAGTTTTTTTTAATGGTAAATTTTAGTACCGTATGGTAACTCTATACATTTAAACCTTATATTTTTGTAAAGCCAATAAAACCAGCTATCTTTGCCTTTTGCTTTTTTTCAGATTAAAAATACACTTAAAGAAACTCCTGTTATAAAAACTTAAATATAGGGCTTTTTCCAACTTTGGTGGGCTGTAGCTCCGTAACGGGTGGGGCTACAGAAAAAAATTCTTCTATGAAATAAATTTTTTTGTAATATCTACCTGTGGTTAAAATTTCTTTAATCTATTTCAAACGGTGTAAAAGTTTTTGTAAACATATGGACGGACGGACGGACGGACAAAGTCAAAATTAAGAAAAACCTTTGACACTTGTTGAAACTTTCGTTTTGGAGCTTTCAATTTAGTATACAAATAAAAAATAATTTTTTACTGGTATTCAAGTTATAGGTGTTTAAAAGCTAAATTTTTAACAAAATTTCAATTTTCGACCCCTTACAGCTCCTAAAGAGGGGGCGTGACAAAAAAATTTTGTTAACTGACTCTTACTTATTTCTAAGGATCTAACTTCTCCTAAAATTTCAAGTTTCTAGATTTAGCTGTTCCGAAGTTATGAGGGACCAAAAATTTTGTAAAACTTAGTTTTGAATAACGGTAAATTTTAGTACCGTATGGTAACCCTATACAATTGGTTTTTAAAAATTTGTAAAGCTTATAAAAACAGCTGTCTCTTACCGTTTTCAGGTTGGAAATATACCTTATAGAACTCTAATTATAACTGTTTAAATATGAGGCTTTTTGCGACTTTGTGGGGCTGTAGCTCCGTAACGGGGGGGGGCTACAAAAAAAAGTTTTAACATTAAACTATTTTTATTGCAATACCTACCCATTTCTGGTATTTTTTAGTCAATCGTATGTAAAAAAAGACGGACGGACGGACGGACGGACGGACAGAGTGAAGCTATATAGGCACATTTTTACAAAATTTTTTGAAAATGTGCTAAAAAGGTGTAGTAAATATTGACAATGTGGTCTTTAACAGTTAAGTATCAAAGTATTTTTATGCTTTTACATTTGTTATGCTAAATTCTGAACGACGTGCAACTTTAGGTATTACTCTTATGTTTTAAAAGCATTGATTCTCTAGATCATAAAGATTAATTTATGAGTTTCATATTACAGATTTCATGAATTGATAGTCTACAGCAGCTTGTCAAGGCAACTAATTATATTTCATTAAGTCTGGATTTTTTTGTAGAATTTGGAAGTTCTTGTTAGATTCAGAATTTTGAGGATTGGTTTTGTGTTTTAATTTGTGTTTAGATATTTTAATAAACTTTTAATTCCAGTTTTATTTTTTACTTTATTTAAGTTAAATTTAATTAAATATTTTATTATGATATTTTCAAAGGTTAATGAATCTTAAATGTCCCTTCTTAAAAGGGAAGTTAAATTTTCTTCTCCTATAAAACATTTTGTTTATTTCCATATTTATTACCACCACCTACTTAATTTAGACACTGGGATTAGACATTGGATTGGCCTATTAAATTAATGAAGTCCTTCAGAAAAATCAGGATATACAAAAATTGCTTTTAAAGCCTAAGAATTTTATAACTCAATTTAGCATTTATAAAGAAAAACAATCTATTTATTTTTACAGTTATTTTATTTTGAAATTCTACTAAACACTTAACTTATTATGTTCGGGCTTCGATAGCCAGACTGGAAATGAACTTTACAATGATTCTTAGCTTCTATTTATACTAAGATTTTATAAACAAATTTTGCATAAGTCAGCTTTTATTTATATGATTTTTAATTACCAACATAAATTCTTAATAAATATAACTATTCTAAATAATTGATTACATAATATTATTGGTTTTAATATAGACTTGTTAAATCATTTACTTTGAAAATGTTACTGACTTAATATATATTAGTAATTTACTTAATAATATGTTAATGACCTAATGGATGTAATGTAACTTTAACTTATAGCGGAAATCATTAAGATAGGAACAAAAATGTTATTATTTCTGGGTATTGTTAAATAGAATTCTTCAAAGCATGCCAAAGGTCAATAACAGGGTATATTATAGATATACTACTAATAACAACAAAACTCATCGATTAGTGCCTAAGCATTAATCTGGAAACAAAGATATAAATCTTTAAATTGTAAAATTGGTTTAAATAAAAAAGTCAAATTATTACTATGAAATAAATAATATTTAAATACAATTTCAAAAAATATCTCATCTTAAAGATAAAAATATATTTAGTTTTAAATATTAATTTTTAAATTTTAAAATCCAAAAAAAATTTCAAGTCATTCAAATATTATTTATCGTAAAGTTATGCCTGAAAACATTTTGATACGGATAACTCTTGAAATGTTAAGTACATATATCCAGCTTTAATATCTTACTATTTACAATATCATAATATAAAACAAAACCCTGCAGAAAATGGCTTAATTTTTTGACTTCTTTCATTTAAAGGTATTATCAAATTATCAAAAGTTATAAAATAAAAAAAAATGTTTATTTTTTTTTATCAACGTACTCGCCATTCTTTTTTTTTGAAAAGAGAGTTGGGAATTATTGTTCATTTACAGTTTTTTGTTGATTTGTTCTTTTTTTTTTTATTTCATTTTTATGTCTTTTTATAACTTTATATTTTTTATATTTTTTGTGTGTTTTTAACTTTTTATATTTTTGTGTTATTTTAATGTTTTTATATTATTTTGTCCTTTTCTAGTCATTTTATGATTTTCAAACAAAAACTGAAACTTTTTTATGTTATTATTCTTTTTTTTTATTATACTCCGACAACACCGCATCAGTAGAAAGGCAAAGTGATGGGGGTATATTCTGTTATATATGTATACATTTTTTTAATTCATCCACTTGACTTAAATATTACCCTTGGGGGTAATGATATTTACATTTCATACACAATCACATATTTATATACCAGCAACATTCTATATAAGTGTATATGCATTAGGTAATCATACATATACAATTATGTGTAGTATGTTTACAGTGTTGAACAAAAAACGTGAAATAAATAAAGGATGTTTGAATAATGGTCAAGCTACTATAAAAGTTGTTACTTACTATGTATTACTGGTTTTTGAATAGATCTTCGGGCACTCACCATTGGGTTCAAATTAATACAAAATATAGCATTTTCAAATTAAATGAAACATTTTGCAAAAATAATGAAACCTTTTGCAAATATATGAAATCTTTGCACAGAAGGTATTGCATACTGTTTCATTATTTTTGAAAAAGGTTTTATTTAACTTGTAAATGCCATATTAAAAAAATTATTTAATTAAAAAAATATAACTCACAGATATAAAAATAAGGTTTATAAGAAATAAGCTTTCTGTACAGAATCCACCACGTTATAGTACAAAATATATGAAATAAACAAAATAAATAATATTACTTATAAAATTAATAAATATCATATCTATGCCCACAATAAAAGCAAAGGCAGGCCGCAGCCTCTCAACATTTTTTAAATATTGTGTGCGGTAGGGGACTATTTATAACTAATTATCTTGCAGCTCGAATACATAATGTTACGAGATCTGGCACTGTGTCACGTTGTAATTGTATTCGAATATTTCGCATTGTCTCACGTTGTAATTATATTAAACGTTGCTTTCTATTATCTTTAATAACTGTTTCAAAGTGGTATGAACTAAATTTTTTAAATTCGAAATTAAATGTGAATTCAAATCAAAACATTCGACCTACTTTTATTACATTATTTGAGTCTTAAAATATTATTCAACTTGCATCAATCTAATAACAGGTTCTACGTATTTTTATGCAATATTGTAGCTGGTCATATATACAATTATCTATAAATAATATATACTTATCTTGTTTTCTAAATGGATAAAACTGAAAAATCTGTTCTTGTTTTTAATTATCAGTTGTTCCTTTTTTTTCTCCAGTTATATTATTGTTGTATCCAGACTTCAGAGGTTGTGGTACAAATCAACCTTTCATTAAAAGAGAATAATAATATGAAGCATACTGTGATGTCAAATAGTGTCATGCTATTCTTCTTAGTGTTCATTCACAATTTTTTTTTTTCCTCTCATTCAAATGTCAAGTATATTGTTGTTATTTTTGTTTTTTATGATTCTTGCAACAAATTACTAAACATTTTATTGCAAGGGTGCTACAGTATGTTGTTCATTTTCCTTTTTTATACCCGTATGACTATATAGTCCAAGGGTATAATAAATTTGCCATTACGTTTGTGACGCAGAGAAGGAGGGGGGGTAGATATAGACTCAAGTGTATGGATCGGATCAGAATCGAAAAATAAATCGATTTAGCTATGTATGTCCGTCCGTCTGTCCGTCCGTCCGCACGATAACTCAAAAACTAAAGGAGCTAGAATCTTGAAATTTTCGCAAATTAATTTTTTTGCAATAGCCGTCATAGCTATTTAAATGCAGCCATTTTGGTCCTTGGGTTCGGGTAGCTGCCATACAACTTCTTTTTTTATATGAGTATTTCTCTGTACCTATTACAGCTGCGTGTCTGAAATTTTGCCAAAGGTAGTTTAGTTTTATGCCCAAAGTTTCTGCAAAATTTGGTTGGTCTCCTGCAGTGGGTTCGTGTAGCTGCCATACAACTTCCTACTTTATATAAGCATTACTCTCCACCTAATGAAGCTGGGTATCTGAAATTTTGCCAAAAATAATTTAGTGTATTGGCCAAGTTTACAGCAAACTTTGGTTGGTCTATTGCAGAGTGTTCGAGTAGCTGCCATACAACTCCTTCTTTTATATGAGTATTCCACTAAACTTAATAAAGTATGTTTGAAAAACTGCCAAAAGTAATTAACCGGATGATATAATGTATATGTTACGGTCATACGGGTATCCCAGAGTTGACACAGTCTACTCTACAACACTCTTCCTCGTTTTAGAATTATTTTGAAATGCATTCTCTTAGTTTTATGCAAAAAAAAATATGAGAAGATGAGTTTGATTTTTGTATATATTATCTACACTTCAAGTCTTTTTGACAGTAAAAATTATTAATTGAATAAAATGAAATTTAATGGAACGGTGAATTGAAGTGGTATTTTTCTTTTCTATTATAATAAGTGAATGCATTAAAAACATTAAAAACACGTGACTAGTTTACAGTTACCTATTGTGAATTAATGTTTGAAATAAAATAGAAGAAAGAGAAGGAAGAGAAGAGATAGGTCTGTGTTATAATTTTTCATATATGTATGTATGTCTAAGCGGAAAGATTTGATATAAAATTTTAATTGAAGTTTTGTTAAGTCAAAAAAATGAAGTAGAGCGTGATTTATTTAAATTTCGAAAGTCCAAACTTTTTAAATAAATTATAAATAAATGCAACTATAAATTAGAATCATTTTTAAAAAATAATTTTTTAATGTATTTTTAATCAGATGCAGAAACAAAAAGATGTGAATTATAACAGAAAAACATTGTGTTTGACAACTCAATACATGAATAATTTGAAAGGGTTTTTTGTACAGTTATTTTAAGACCGCATTTTAAATACATATATCAAAATTTGGGTTGTTTTATTTTCATAAAAAAAAAAACCCTTTTATGGTTTTATAATAATTTTTAATGGTTCATTTAAAATTTCAATTAATATAATGACAGTTTTCTTGTAATTGACATATAACTGATCTTTTTAAATGTCACTTGTCAAACTTTTTTTAATAAAAGTAAAAGTATTTCTTAAAATTCTATTTTTGTTTCTTTCAATTATTTCTTGGTAAAGGTGTGGTGGGTTTAAAAATATTTTAATACCCTTTTATTTTTCAGAAATTTTCTAGAAAGGCTATAACCTTCAATTAAAGAATTATTATTAAATTTATATTATGTTAAAATGTCTAAGATGGTCAAATTTATAAGATACTTAATATCTTAAATATGAAATAGGACAAAAGACATTTTATTTTAATGAAAATTTTTCATTTACTTGAAATTAATTCATTTGTTTTTGATTAAATCAAGTGAACATAAGTTTTCTTAGAATGAATGTTTTTAACAAATTGATTCAGAGAACAAATGGTTTTATTTTGTAACAGTACTTTATAAAGTAGAGAAAGGTCGATCTTCTTATATTCCCTAAAATAAATGTTAAAATATTTGTAGAAAGGGAAAAAAAACAAAAAACATTAGAGGTCTATACATTAAATTACAATTTTGTTTTTACTTGAAGCCCTTTGTTTTTTTTTTTCATTTTTAAAAATTCAGGTTCGTTTTCCATTCAATTTTTACCTTGAAGCTCTTTTTTTTTTCAAAAAAGAATTTTTCTCTTTCTAATTTAAATATAAAGTGCAATTTATTTGCAAATTGTTTTCATCTTCTTTCTCTTTTTGATTTTGTTTTTTTGTAATTTTCTTCTCTTTCAACAATTATACACATTTCTACCTTACTTTTTTTTTTTGATTAATTTGTATACCTTTCTCATTTTGATGACGTATTGTTTTTTATCTGGTCTTTTTCTAAATGAAGAAAAAAGAAAAAAATAATAATTTTTGCCAATGGCCTCAACCAACATTTGGCTATGGTGGTTAAAGTTTTGTTTTTATGTTGAAAACAGCCCCAGCACAAAAGAAAAGAAAAACAAGAAAATTTATAATGAAATTGTCAGAACAAAAAGAAATAAGGTAGAATGGAACACTGAAGATTTTAAAGGGTGCACAATTTCAGAAAGCTAATGAAAATCATTTTTGAATTTTGATTGGTTTTACATTAAAATTTATAATTTTGCACAGAATTTCTATACGCTGAAATGATCAAATAATTAAATGGTTGCTGAATTATAGAAAATAAACCTTAGAATAACCATATTAGAATTAATCTTAATAAACTCTATATACAATTTAAACGTATGTGGAATAGTAGCAGGTCTTCTAATCTGTAATTATAGATTTCTAATAATACAATTATTATACAATTTGTAATCATTTGCTATCAAAATTATATTGTAACTTTATATCTGTGAGTTATATTATTCAATTAAATTATTTGTTTATATGTTGTATCTATTTATATAATTATATAAATGTATTTTTTATGAAAGATATATAGAAGTAGTCATTATTGGTTATGCCATTAATTTGAACCCAATGACATTTACTAGCTGAGTCAAAATCCAGATACCAACCTTTCTTCCCTTTTTCAAGGAGTTTGCAGACGGCCTCTTTAATGAAAAATCTAACAATTGTGAAAGCCGGTAGTTTTATTTGTTTCAGTTTATTTGGAGTTTAATTATCGTTTAGAATCTTCGATTGAAACACTGCCCAGTAAAATAGAAGCATGATGTTAAATTGAATGTGGAATAAGGCTTCTTGGAGAGTTTAGCAAAGAGTCAACTTACGTAAAAGTACTTTAGAATTGAAACCTTTTAATGAGATTTGAAAGTTTAAAAGTTCAGTAACCCATCTTAAAGTTACAAAGTTTTGTCAATAGAAGGATAGGTGGACGGAGTTGTATTAACAATAAAATATACACAAATTGTAAAATTTTTGTAATAAAAAAACGATGGCATTTTAAAGGATAATTGATTTTCAAATTGTTGTTTTTTTTTCAAGAAGAACTTTGGAAAAGTTCTTTCCAAAATTTTGAACTCTATTAAAACGATGAAATTCAAAACCTTGTTTTTTGGCATTTGACGCTTTAAAATTGTTTGACAATCCAGCTTCCAGATGTCTAACATTAAAAATTTTAGAATTTAAAGGGATAGATTACAAAACTTATTTCTAAGGAGATGTTATTCTTACTTCAGGTAAGGATAAAACATTTGATTTCCATGAATTTAAATATCGTCTTAGCACGTCTTAGACTTAGACTAGAGGGAGTAGCTATTTCTACATCAAATTGAAGAAGTCTCGAAGCTTCGATGCTGTAAGTTTAGATTTTATTCAAATAACCTGTTATTCATTACTAAATATACATGTTAGGACATTGCTTTATATTAAACTGTTAAAATAGTTTTTAAACTGATAAATGTGACGGTTTTTTTGGGGCAGACAAAGCAGCGAACAAGCTCCTTTTTTCCACCTTTTTTTTTTTTAAATAAAATCGTAAGAGGGAGAATTAATACAATTTTATAGAAATGAAAGAAATTAAAATAAAAACTATTTTAATATAGTTTTCTCTTTCTTCATTTCTTTTACAGTTTAAAATTTTTGCCTTTTCTATTATTTAAAAAAGAAGATTTTGACACATAAAATAATATGGGCATATTATAACTCTCTATGTACTTACTACTTACATATATGTGCATGCATATAAGCATTCTGGAATAATTTAAGGATAAAGAATAATTAAAAAAATCTCAGTATTCGGTGTGGATTAAATAAAAATGTAAATGTGTAAAAGAAATTACTGAATGGATAAGAGCAAAGTATGAAGAATGAAAATTTCATAAGAGAATATTGAATGAAAAGACTGAAAAAGGGCTGTCTGCAATTCATTTTTTTGTTTTTTTTTTAATTTTTTAAATACAAATTTAAAGAAATACATACCATTAAATAAATTGTGAAAATTGTAATACAGAAATCATAAAAGCCATTTTTATTAAACAAATGCGCATTTGATTTATTCAAAAATGTGGTCCTTTTTTCAAAATTGAAGTGCTTTTCAAATGGTTATCCATTTTGTAGACTAGGTCTTTTGTTTAGGGAGACTAAATGTTGGAACAATGCTTTTCCAACAGTTTTTAAAGAATTATAGACCTTATTCCATTTTTACGCGAATTTGAATTAATGCGATTCAAGAAAGCTATTCAGTTCTCTTTTTACGCGATTGAATTTAAAAAACAGGTTTTGATTCGATTTAAAACGGTTGGATAATCCAAAATGAAATTATCAAGAGAAACAAAGTGATTTTATGCGTATTAGAGAATTAGGTGTATATTTATTTCTCGTACTTTACTTCAGTATTCGAAATTTGAGCAATGTAGAATTAGGCGTCGATATACATTTTTAATATGCTAGCATTTTTGAAAAGTTACTAAATTTTAACATGCTTGCTGGTATACAGATTTATTCTCCAAACCACGAATTTGACACAATCTTACACAGTCTCTGGCCTCAAAGACTTAAGTTCTTTTTTAATTTCTCCATTATTTATAATTATTCATATTAAAACGTTTAATTTCTAACTTGTTACACAAGTAAACTTAAGACTAATAAACCTATCCAACATTGCAGTAGTCACAAAGAATGCAGATGCTGGTACAAAAGTAGGGTTAACACAGCTCCTTTTGTTCTGTACCAATGTGCTATGCAAGAAATCGATAAGTTTAAAACCTCCTGAAAAGATTATTATAGGAAGACTTTACGGCAATGCGAAATATTGGCCAAATCAACATAATTCAATGTTTATTGAGTCATTAGTTAAGAGTTTTTATTGGCTCCACGGGATTGTTTAGAAATCCATGATGCAGCGAATTGCAAGCCGTAGATTTTTAAGAGAGTTTACAACTCCTATGTTATAAAAAGCTAACTAATTTTTCCCCTACTCCAATAAAGTCATTGCACACTATTACTTTTTTTAAATAATTCTCCACAGATGTCAATGCCGTTGTTTTTTTTTTACCACCTTCAGTAATAATTTGCTTAGGTTCATAAATTTTTTTTCATTGTTTTTATTCATTTTTAATGACTTTTGTATAAAAGTTTTTTTGTTTTTTTAATACTTAAACCACCATTTTTGTTCGTATATTAAATAATAAAGAATAATTTACCAAAAAACAAAACAAAGAAAGAATTAAAAAAAAAAAAAACGGAATCATAAAAGCATTCAACGTTTTTCTTTTCATAATTTCAGAGTGATTTTAAACAGCCACCGCATAAAACGAGACCATATATACAATCACATATACCCACATAATACTATGTTCTGTACCTTAGACTGTATATTAAATTCATTTAAAAGTCATCATAGTCCAGTTTTTTTACTAAGCCTTGCTGTATATATGTACATTTCATTATTTTTCCTCCTTTTCCTTTTTTCCCGGTTCTGGTGATTTTCAGAACAATAAATTAATTTAAGTTTTTTTGTTTTTTATGTGTAAATGAATATATGTATATAAAAATATGTATATATGTTTTATAAGCGAATACATATATTTTGAAAAAAATGGTTCTTGTTTTTCGAGATTTTACTGTAGGAATGTACGATTTAAAACATCGTATATAAAAATTAAAAAGCTTAAATAAACAGTAGCAGGTATTAAAATAATGGGTGGTGGTAGTAGTAGTGGTGGTGTCGGTGGGGGGTGCTAGTGATTGTGTTAGTTAGTTAATGAATGTGTTGTTTTATTTTCAATGTATATTTCGTAGACAATAAAAATATAAGCCATGAAAAGGAAAATGGAGAAAAATGCTTTTTTTAGTTTTTAATTTTATTTTGTTTTTTCTTAAGAAAGAAAATGGAAAAAACTGTTTTTTTTTTTAAAGAAAAGCATTATTTTTTTGTAGGTAAAGAATAATGAGTTCAAAACTTTTTTTTTATTTATATAGAAAGAAATAAAAATTGTAAAATCGAATTAAAAAAAAGTGTATAGTTTTAATGGTATACACAGTATTAGGACAAGGTTATTAATGTAGGTAATATATATTATATTTTTAGATAATGTATTATTTTGTATATAATTATATGTTTGTATGTATATATATATATTTATATATAAACAAAAGAAAAGTTAGGAAAATTTTTTTTTAAATTAAATGGGATCATAATATAAATATTGTAATACACAAACATAAAATGGTATATGTATAATTTTTATTTAATATTAAAAAGAATTTACAAAGAAAATGAGACTAAAGTTTTCTTAAAAACCTTGGTTTTGAAGGGCTTTCATTACATTTTCTTTTTTTCTAATTGTTTTAAAGAGTATTTAATACTTTATAAAGTTTATTCTATTTTTACAATACAACAAAAGTATAGAACGCAATACTAAAGTTTTTTATACAATTTGGTTTTGATTTTTTTAATTAGTTAAGTTTGCTGAAGTAATTGAACTTTAGATATTTAGAAAGTTTTACTATGAATGTCCTGAAATTCTTTCAAGGACTGTATTTCCTTCAGTCATAGACCATAATATAAAGTTAATGTGGTGCAATAAGTTTTATTTTTTAATTTAACATTTTATTAATTAATTAATAGTAATCTGATAAAATATCTTACAATTTCTATATATGTAATAAGAATATAACTCAAATGAAGTCTTAACATTTTAACTTACAAAACTGAGATAGGTTTACAAAAAATGAATAGGTACTTAATATTTTTAAGGTACTTATATTTTAAATATTCCTAGAAAATTCAAATAAATCTAACAAAAAGTTAAAATTTTTGAACGAAAATCTGTATCATAGGATTTTGTAGCTTTAACAGTTTTAGTATATTAATAGTTGAAACTATGCAGTTGGCGGACAACAAAGACAGCGGCAACGATAAAATTAAGTTGTCTAAAGCACAAGATATATGACAAATCGCGTAGTTGTTAAGATGTCGGTCTTTTAAGTGGAAAATCTGGAGTTTATACTCCGGTTTTATGATTCTATTTAAAAATATAGTAAAATTTTTAAAATATTTCGTAATATACTCGTATAAATAACTTTTGTGGAGAATAATAGATGGCGCACAAACATTTGTATATTCCAATTCTTATACAATAGCTACAGCCCGTAAGAGCAATGCGAGGAATCAACGGTTCATTGAATATAATTGTCAAAGAAACTGAAGCCTTCTCTAAATTATTTCGTAAATGCCCTATACTCCTTAAAGGAGTGGAAAATAATTAAAAAACAAAAACACAAGATAGCGCAGTGCAGCATCAAAATATATTTAGAAATGACGCTAACGAGTCCATTTCCATATTGTTTGTTTTTACATAAAAATTATTTCCAAAAACTCAATTCTACCGCAGCATCAAATCCTAAAATAATTTTTAAAAATAAGTTTTAAAATATTTCTAAAATAAGTTTTTGGGATTTCATACGTCATTTTAAAAATTCGACTATATGTAAAGTTTTAGTGGCAATTTATGTATATTTTAAGAATCATTACTATCTATTTTGGAATTAATACCAAGATTCAAGAAGCAATTCGTTTAATTTCCATAAAATAGTATTAACAGTCTGCTCCATGTAAACTTAACTAATGAAATAATGTCTTAATTTAAAATCAATTATTTTGCAACCTAAATCATACTAATTGTTAGCACAAAACTCAAAAACTCCAATTTTCTAAAAAATTTTAAAAGTTTAACTCCTAAAAATTAAATAACTCTTAATTTAATTAAATAATTTTCAAAATTATTTTATTTATAAGAACTTTTAAATTTTGAATAGAAAATGTTAGGAGGGAGTTATTTAACTTCGCCAAATATTAGGCATTATTTTATTAGAATTTATTTCACAGTTCTCCATTATCTAAATTTTGATTTTTTTTTTTTTTTTTGAGGAGTCGTGAAATTTAATTAAGAACTAGGTCTACATGTATGTAAATCTAATTAAGCACAAATCTACATATATACGACTATATAAAAAAAATCCTGTATGAATATAATATAAAATTATATAAGAAACTAATTAAATAAATTTCATTTACATTTTTTTCTTTTTAAAACAATTACTTTTAATTTTTAGTAAGAAATTTTATTAGCTTTTCCAGCTAAGCTAATTTTCCAATTTGCAAGAATTTCAAATAATTTTCAACAACAACCCCCTCCCCCTCCTAAAAAAAAATTCTTAATTTAATTCTTCCTTTTTAATTAATATAATTTTTGTTAAATGAAAATTTAAAAAAAAAAAACAGAAAATTGTTTTTTACAAAAATAAAAATTAATTGTAGTTGTTGTTGTTTTTTTTTTTTTGTAATTTTTCAGTTTTTTAAGTTAATCGTCAACAACTGTCTAAAATTGAATTTTCTTGTATTATAATATGAAATTTTTTTGTGAACAAGTTTACAATTTATTTTTAAAAAAATGTACCTCTATAGATTCACTATGTCCGCCCGATCGTTCGTCTGTCGTCCGTAAGTTAACAAAAATTTTACCGGGTAGTTAAAAATAAAAAACAATTAATTTCATTGAAGCTACGACTATTTCATTGAATATAGTTTCACCTGTTACGGAGCTACAGCGCACCAAAGTTTGGTTCTATTTGTAGACGCCATACAATAACTTTTTGAATAGCTTAGCTTAGCTTTATAAATATGAGTAAATGTAGCACAAATATATTATATAGGGTTGCCAGTTGTAAAAGGTTAATTTACCGTTATAAGAAACTTAATTTGAAAAATCTGACAAATTTCTTGATTTCTGAATTATCGAAACGTTTAAAATATGGTGAAAGAGCAGTTAGATCTTGGATAATACGCATTGAGGCTTTTAAGAGGTGTTTTTAGTATGGGGCCCTCCGTTTCGTCGCTTTAAAGGGTCCAAAAATTAAAAATTTAAATTTATAACAGATTTTCTTAATTATAAAAAGATTTTTTAAAATTTAAAAGTGTCCTTTGATTTTTTACAATATTTCTGATATAAAGTTTTCACAAAACTTCTAAAAAATTATTATAGACTCTGTTTCATACAGCGTTTATCCAGAAGTTAATATGAAACATTCTTTAATTTTGAAAAATATGTACTTTTTAAAATATCCTTTTTTTTTTCGAATACTTGTTAGGACATTTTCAAAAGATTTTTTAAAAATGTGCCTTTATAGTTTCATTCTGTCCCTCCGTATGTTAACCAAAATTTACATCGTTTCAAATAGAGTAAAGAAATTTTAACTACGGATATGCGGGTAAAGTTTCTCCTAGTTATAACCGTTCTTGCTTAGATAATAAAATTCTAAGTAAAATGCCAAATTTTGGTGGTATTAACAAAGTAAATTTCTATAATCTAACAAATTGGACTGTACCAGAGTGGTAGCGTGCTAAGGAGGGTAGTGGAAAGATCCTCAAATATCATCATAAGTTTGTTTTGTAAAAATTCAGGAACCTTCCCCAATTGAAAGGACTATTAGGACTTATAAACAAAAACATTCCTGTTTATATAAATCAGTAACTTATTCACCAAACTTTGGGAGTAGTTAGATTCTCAGAAACAAGTACAAGTCGGTTAACAAAATTTTTTTGCCACGTCTCCTATTTAGCAGCTATAAGGGCTCGAAAATTGAAATTTTGCTATTTTTAAATACCTGTAACTTGAATACCTGTTCAAATATTTTTTTATTAATATACAAAATTTTTAGGTCCAATATTTAAACGGTTGGGGGAAGGGGAGTAGTGAGGATTAGATCCTTGAAAAATTGGGCAACCTTCTCCATAGAGGGGCTATTAGGACTTAAAAATTAAAAAAATTACTATTTCTATAAGTAAGTAAGTAGTAAGTTTCTATAAGTAAGTAGTCATCAACGTATATATTTCTTAAAATAAACGTTAACATTGAAGTTTCAAAATTATAATTCGATAAAATACTCAGTATGAAACACTATATTATTTTGAAAATGTGCTTTTTTAAAAATCCTTAGTTTTTTTCATCACTTGTTTTAATTTATTCTTAGTTTGTTTTTAATTTAGTTTGTCTGTATGTATATTTTAAGATATAAAACCAACACTTATATCTATATAAAAAAATTTAAAATAATTTTCCTGTATTTTTGAAAATTCTGTTAGGGATGTAACCAAGTTATTTTTTTTAGATTTTTTGTTTTTTTTACTGAAAAAAAACAAAAACTTCAATTTACCACATAAAAAACACCTATATGTGTACGCACCAACATAAATTTAATTAATTATAAAAAAAAAACTGAAACAAAATATATAATAATAAAAAACATTTAAAAAATGTTAAAATAAACCCATTATTTTTACCTTTTTATTTTAGCGCAAAATTAAGTGAGAGGTAATGTTTCATCAGACACACATACAAACGCATATATACATACCTGAAAAGAGAAAAAATAAAATATATTAAAAAATTGTTTAATTCTATTAATTTTACGTGGGTTGTGTTACTAAAAAGCAATGCCATGTCTCTGAATTTTTTTTTTAGTTAAAAAATAAAATAAGACAAAGTAGAGGGGTGGATTGTTAAATAGGGGTGGATCAAAATGCAAAAGATTTTTGTTTTTTACGTGAATTGAAAGGAAATGCTTACTTTAAGATTAATATTCATTTATTATTTAACTTTTCAATCCTATTTATTAAAATATTTAAATATTTTTTTGGGGGTGGGAGGGGTAGAAGACGGATAGAAGACTAGAATAGTATTTTTAGGGCAAATACAATCTTTCTTCCAAAATTTTTTCAGCAGACAACGGTTTCTTTAAGTTTTTACACCAAAATTCAGTTTAAAAACTTGTGCAATACTAAAATCGCATCTTAAAATATTCGCATCCCAAAGATATCTAAATTCAAACAACTTTGTAAAACTTAACAGTATATAATATAATTTTACAGCTTTAGCATCTGCCATTTACGGTACTTTTTCTGCTTTTGTAACGGTATAAAAATAAAATAAAAAAAAAAAAAGTTTTAAACCCTTAAAACATGAAAATAAAATAGTAAGAAAACAGTAAAAAGTATTAAAAACTGTTATTTTTTATATTTGTTTTTTTTTTTTTTTAATTTTTGTTTTTCATAAAACATTTAAAAATCTAAAGGTGTGTAATATATAAAAAACTCATTTTAACTGTTTATAGGTACATATATTTTTTTTTTTAAAATGTTTTTTTGTTTTTTTTTGTACTTAATTTTTTTTACCTCACGTAGCAAATGTAAGCATAACAGGCTACACATATACATGTATACACATAAAATGTAAAACGGTAAAATGTAATAAAAACAAAAAAAAAAATAAAAAAAAATGTAAAAAAGATTTGTGTAATATTTTATTTATATAAGTAATACAAATGTGTAAATAAAAGTGTTAATGCATATTTTTCCTGTCATAAATTATCAGTTTTTAACTTTAGTACATTTTGTTTTTTTTTTTTAGTAAACTTCAGATACACAATGTAGCACACCGTTATAGTTCCAACATTGAATTTTAAAATTGAATATATTAGACTTTTGTTACTTCATCTTTAATTTTTGGATTCATTGAAAATCAGCTTTAGTTCATATTTGCATTGTGATCTCTTATTTTATTGTAATATGTACTCGAAAAAATATTTTCTCTTTTGCAGTATAAATTTTCTTTTTTTAACTGCTTTTCCAATACTTCCTTTTTAGTTTTTGCACAAAGCTTTTTCATTTGACTCCAATTTCAACCGGTTTGAACTATTACCCTATAACATAAGTCTCTTGGTTGCTAGTGTCATTTATTTTTAAACTGATCTGAGCCATTGGTTCTTAAGATTTGTCTATTTTCTTTTCCGTTAGAGTTACATTCTAGAGCACGACGTGGTGCGTGCAGTGACGTATCAACCCAGGTTTCCTTTCCTTTTAATTTAGATCTCAATTGATTCTTTTCTTGTTATTCTCCATAGTTCTATGTAAGTCAGGAAAAGCATTGTCATTTGACTCCAATTTCGGATGGTTTCAACTATGGCCTTATAACGGAAGTCTTTTAGTTGGTAGTGACATTTATTTTTGAACTGATCTATGCCACCGATTCTTTAGATATGCCTATTTTCAACTCTAGAGCATGACATGATGTATGCAGTGACGTATCAACCCAGGTTTCCTTTCCTTTTTTATTTAGATCTTAATTGATTCTTTTCTTGTTATTCTCAATAGTTCTACGTAAGCCAGGGGCGTCTGCATATCATTCCAAAGTATCTGTTAATGATAACCTTGAATTTTTTTCTATTTTTATATTTCTTATCAGCTACATCTCAAACTGCTGTAGTGGGACCGTTCTGACATAACCGTGAAATATCCTTATTTTATTCCAGTGATAATGTGCGGTTGTGTTTCCATACACCAAATACTTTTCAGCAAAATAATCTTTCCAATTTACGATTGTTTATATTTGTCTCAGTGACTCCATCTATTTAGTAACTCTACAGCTAAAGTAACGGAATTCACAACTTACACTTAAAAAAAGGGTGAAAGACATTCAACATCCATTAACAAAATAAATAATAATACACATTACTTGTTAATATAATTAATAAATGTTTTTATTTTAAATATTATTAATTAGTGTGTATTTATTTTTTTGTTAATATTTACGTCATTCACGTTTTTTTTTTAAATAACGGTACTTCCCCAATTTTACATCAAATATTATGTTTATTATAAATTTGTTTTTTTTTTAAGTACCAATTTTATACATAACCTCATTTTCAAAATATGTGATGACTTTGTCTTCTTTTTTTGAAAATATATGTTTTTGAAAGTTGAAAAACCCTCTTAAGGAATTGAACAATGTAATATATATATATATATATTAAGAAAAAATTATAACGGTTATTTATGTCCCGTATCATATACGAACATGAATTTAAATATTTTCCATATACACATACATACATACTTTCAAACTGTGTAACATTTTGTATATTTAAAGAACATATAATAGAGAATGATTGATGTTTAAACATCACATATTCATTTATTTTACAAAAAAATACAACAACAACAACAAAAACAAAACCATAAAATATAATAGAAAAATGTCCTTAAGGAATTTTCTACTAATATTTTTATTTCATTCATTTTCTCTCTCTTCTTTTATTATAATATATTATCTATTTTTTTTTTTTATTTTTAAATTTTTTTTACTTTATTTTGTATATTTTTCAAAATTTTCTTATTATAATTTTAATACATGATTATTTTTTTGTATACTTGTTTTCTTTAATGTTTACTATCATCATTTTGTTGTCGCGGTTTTTATTTTTCTAAGCTGCTTTGTAATAAACCAATCCCATAAGAAATTATCTATATACTGTACTATTTGTTCATCTACCGTTATTTGTTATAAAAATATCGTTATAGTTTTATTTTAAAATACAGGGTATCTCTTTAGTAAACTACAACCTATTTTAGTAGTACATTAAATGTCTGTGTATATGAAAATAAGAAAAAATTTGTACTTTAATCCTGCCTTAGTCCTTACAGTTTGGGTCTTTAATATTTAGAAATTTTGTACTTTGAAAAATTTTAAGTTTGGGGCTTCTTAAATTTTTTTTTGTACAAATATTTAATTTATAGGTTTTGGTTAAGGAGATGTGCTGTATCTTTAGTTTTTTTTCCTTTTCCACTCCTCTGTTGATTATAGGGCATTAATCAAGCCTATTAAGACTAGGTTTCAGTTTCTTTAATTGTTACCTATTATCTTACACAAGTGTTATTATTATTTATATATATTTCAAGTAAATGTTATTTATCTTATTTTTTATAATTATACAATTTAACGATATTTTTTTATTTGCTATGATCTGACCGAGGTTTAAACCTGAGATCTCCCAAGAAACTTGACACCTTGACCACTACATCTTTAGTCAGGTTGTACCTATAGCTAAAATTAAAAACATATATACCCACGTTTTGAAACTTATAAAACTTTTTACACATAATATTAACTGCTTTTGTCACTCCCAACTACCATCTTCCTTTACGTAAAACGCTAATGGAACACCATGCATATATTTTGTGAATATAATCGAAAGTTTCCAATTTGGCTGCTTTAGTAAGAAAATTCTTTAAAAATTGGGAAAATTGTGTTAAATCCTTCACGAGGATATTATATTTTATATTATGTATATATATATATTTATCTATACATATACATTACATGTATATATACATGTTAATTTTACTTTTAATATAGAAATTGTATTGTAAAACCATAAAAATTTATATTGTCTAACGGAATTTTTTAAATGTAATTCAAGTATATCTATATATATTTATATGTAGACTTTATGTATACAGAAATTAAACTTAGATAAGACTTCGTATATTGAATGTATAATATTAACATATACGTATATATATGTACATCTATATCTATTTAAATGTATATTTATATATGAGTTACTCCCATTATTTATTTGGAGACAAAACTAGTAAATTTTGGCATTTTATTAAATCGTTATATGGGTTACCTACAATACAGTATTTATGTATATATATATATATATACAAATATATATAGTTATTTGTTTGTCAACATATTATAATATAACACTTTTCAATAAAAAAAAAATTTTTTAATATTTTTTCATGTTTATTTAATTTCTTTTCTTTCTTTTGATGACTTCATTTTGATCCAGTTTCTTTCAAAATATTTTTGATTTTGGAGAGTTTCATAACGGTTTTTAATGAGATGTTGTTTAAATTGTTAAAATAGGTTTGGTAGATCTCTATGAAAACAAAAGTTCCTTTGCCAAATGTGTTTACACGAAATTGTAATTCTACAAAAAATTCCCTCTAAGAAAATTGTGGTAGACATATTTCTTGTAGAGATATAGTTCTGTCTCCAGCTTATGTTTACATGGTCTACTTATTTTTTGTATATAGTCGATCTGTGGGGAAAGCTGATTCATACTTTAAATAACAAAATATATATTATACAAAAATTACATGGAAAAAATCTCTACAGGACAAGTTTAGTCCTCGTAGACACACAAAAATTTTACTTTAAATGGGTTTACACGGTACAGAAATATCTAATAAAAAAATCTCATGTAGATTCGATGTACAGCTCTGCGGTTGAGGTCTTTCGAATGATCACACACATGCTCTATCGAGATATTTATCACAATTTGCTTTCTCGTGTGTACTTAGCTTTACAGAAATACTGATTTAAAATAAAATTACTTATATTTTAAAATATCACATAATTTATAAAGAGATTGAAGATTAATTTTATATTTTTTTTATTTTACATTTTTAGTATAGCTATTTTTAAAGCTCAAATTTTTAAACATCTTTTTATGAATACTATAAAGGTACAATAGGTGTAGGCGTACGGCTACTGATCATTGTTCTTAATTTTAATATTCCAGTCTCCTTTGTCCTATTTCATAAAAGTTCACAGTGCAATCAACCGATTTTGACAATTTTGTCGAATAGCTGCCTATCAATATTAATAAAGTAGGGCATTGGTGTTCTAGCTTTGACTTTCTCCATAATTCTTATTTTTCTAATATAAATATAAACTCTATAAATATACACTTTCTGTTAGATTTGAAAATTTAAAGTAATTTAGAATTTTTAGTCAAAGTTATTAGTTTAAATTGATGTTGTATGAATCCTTAGTATTAATTACAATGTCAAATGAATATATTTAGAAATGTATGTGGTCTGAATATATTTTATCTAATTCTTAATAAAATGTAGAGTTTAAATAACTAATAAGTATTAATAATTTTAGCTACATTATTAGTACTGACCAATAGCTTAGTAGCCAGATCATATCTAATTAAAAAATGAGATATCGTAAAATTCTATAATTATATCGTTATAGGTTATATCGTAATTTAAAATAAGCTTAAATAAAAATTATATACCATAACTCATCTGCCAAATAATAGATGGCACTCAAAAAAATAAGGAAGTCTAAATGATTTAAAGGAGTGGAAAGAAATAAAAAAAATACATTATTAGTTTACTACAATGTTTAGTAGATGCATATGTGTCTTATCTTAAATTCAATTATCATAGAATTTTTAAAACCCAAGTTTTAAATTACATAATACAAATTATCTATTATTGGGTCGAATGCATAAAACTTAAGCTCATAATTTTGTTTGAAAAAATTTAATTTGAGTTCAAGCTCAGATTTATGCATTAGACCAAATGCTGTACATTCAATAAAAGTTTTTACAAGAGAACATATATCTGATTATAACATAAACTTATAAGAGTAATATCTCTTTTAAAGAACACTAAAATAATTGTAAAATGGACATACTATTAAAGAAGAATTGAGAAATAACTCATTATATTCTCCCACTTTAGAATTATGCTCAAAATATAAAATACAACAATCTATTAAATTGAAAATCTTTTATTAAATTACACAATAATGATATATTCACAATATATTCATATGGTATTCATTCACAAAAATTTATTTTGATAAATTATTTTCTTGTTTTATAACTATTGTTTCTTTTTTTATTTAAATCGTTTTGAGAAAAATTTATAATATACGCCATAATGAAACGGTAAAATACTACAGTAATAAGAACAGTAAAGTATATTAAAGTTAATAAATACAAAATACAAAGTAGCAAACAACATCGTCATTCGTTTTGTTTTGGTTTATTTCTCTCACTCTTTTCTTCTTGTACTCTTCCCAAATGTAATATTGGTAATAAAAGCAATCTGTCAGAAACTATTGTAACAATCCTTTAATTTTATTTTTACTTTACTTATATTATATTTCTAGTCTCTACTTTATTATATTCTTCATCTTCTTCATCGCAACTAATATATTATTATTTTTATATTTTTGTGTTACTGTTTACTTTTTTTTTTGTTTTTTATGATTATTGTGAATTGTTATAGTTGTTGTTTCTTTATTTCATTCATTATTTATTTTGCTTATTCTTTTCATATTTTCTTCATCCTTAACACGATCTTCATTTATTTTTTTTTTTTTATTTTTTCACTAGTTTTCTTTATTTCTATTTTTTTTTTATATTATTTTGTTTTGTACATATTATATTTTATAATTTTTTTAACATTTTATTTTTATTGTTATCATTACAATTTTCTTTCTTTACTGTTTTTCAGTTCTTTTGTTTGTTATTTATTAATTTTGTTCTTTTATTATTATTGTACTTGTTTTTTTAGTTCTATTTTCTATTTTTCTATTCTACATTTATGGGGGAGGTGGATTAAAGTCGAATTGAATTGTTTACCAAAAGTAGAGGAAATAGAGTCGAATTCTGCCTTTTCCCCAATAAAAATTGTAAAACAAATTCCACAAAAAGAGGGAATTGAAAAACATATTCTTGAAGAAGGATTTTGAGAAGTTCTGGTTTTTCAGAGTTTGGTACAAAATCAGAATTCAGAGGTTTGTTTGTCATGCGATCATCGTGCATAAGGAATCATATCACGTCTTTCAAAACATGTTGCCCAAAGTTGGAAATACATATATTTGTACGATTTAGAAAAATTTTAAAAGACATTAGCATCTCTCTTCTAAATATCCCATCCAATTTGCCTCAACTCCCATAATCCCAGAATCCTATATTTTTCAAACCAAATTGGTAATCATCTTATCACATCTTGATCCTCAGAAACAAGAAGCCATTTGTACCATGGGTCTATCCTAAAAAGGATTGAGGTTTTGGTGTTTCACAGTAGAACACAACTTGTGGGTAGTGGAACTATAAACAATTCCCATAGGGGGCTTTTAAAATTTTCTTTACATCTCGCAAAAAACAAAATTCCCCTTTTCCACAATATTTATACGAGGTTTGTAGTTGGGAGGGATATATGAGGGTGGGATTCAGAATGAGGTGCCTCTATTATTTTTTGGACAATTTCTATTGGAAATAAGATTGAATGATTAATTCGACTCTATTTCAAATTGCTTTATTTCATTCGACTTTATTTCACCTCCCCTTCCATCACATACATTTATTTTCTTATTTTCATTGTTTTTATATTTTTTATCTAATGTTTTTAATCAAAAAAAAAATAAATTTAATAGTTTGTTATTGAAGTGAGGTTATGTTAAAATATATATTTATATTATTATGTATCAATGTGTGTTAGTTTGACTTAGGTGTATAATAAAATATTTTATTCTTTTAAATGTTTAGAAAATATTATATTGTATTATTTGTTAGTGTTGTGTTTTGGTTTTCTTGTGATCAAGAAGAAGACAAGAGAAGTGTGAGAGAGACAGAAAGAAAGAGAAAAAAATAATAATAGTTAAAAGTTAAAAAGGCTAAATTTAGTTTAAATTATTACTTCTTTCTATATATATATATATATATATATATATATATATATATATATATATATATATATATATGCTTTCTTTTAAATACAAAATATTAAGTAATGTGCTAATAGAAATAGAACAAGTTACAAAAAAAAAACAATAAAAAACATAAATTTTGAGTGGGTAAAGTTTTTAATATAAAAAGAACAAAGTACTTATTATAGACGACATCTTAGAACATAAAGATAAAGATTATAAAGAAAATATTTCTAGTACAAAATTTTTAAAGTTCTTATATTGAAGAATCTTAATATTATTAAGTTTTTTATTAAAGTAAAATCTTAGTTTAATAATAAATTTTAAATAAAAGGCAATAAAACTCTCAATGTTTCGTAAAATAGAAAAATTGTAGAAGGAGATATTATTTTTTAGAAGCGAGTTTCATAAATTTATATTAATTATAAATTTAGTTACTTAGTTACTAAAGTTAGTTAAATTATAAGTGGATTTAATAATTTCCATTTAAGTCAAATAATTTTGTATAATTCTATCTTAGTAATTCTATATACGAAATAATTATGAATTCCTCAACAAATAAGAATGGGAACTACCATTTTGTTCACAAAAACTGTTGTATCTTAGCAAACTAATAGGACAAAATAAAAGTTACAGCAATATTACCCATGAAAATCAACTTCAACATTTCACGAATCAATAATACTATAGTAGTATCTACCTCCACCTCGAAAGTCGAGGAAGAATGAGAAATAATCTAGAATAGAGTATGTAGAATCGCACTGAATATCTGTAATTTAAAAAAAATTATTAAAATCTTATACATATGTACCCAATTTCTTTAATTTACAGTTTAAATATTATGACTAAGTGTCAAACAGGCTTTATATGCTTCAAACTGTCATAATATAATGACGTCACATTTCTTTCAAATTTTTTTCTGATTTGTTAAGACCTTAAAACCAGAGAAAGTTTTTTATAGCTTTTTGTTGCCCATAATGAAAATATTTTAATTTTTAAAGTGAATTATTCCTATATATTTATAAAAAGGATTTTTGAAACTTATGACGTTTTTCCTTCACTAACTTGAGCTAGTGGTACGTTTCGTTATGTGATTTCTGGTTAGAACTCAATATACGTTACACTCTTTGACAAGTTACACGCATTAAAGTTTTAACATTAAAGTTGAATATTAAGATTTATATATGAGAACTAGTTAAATAGAAAAGCCTTAAACGCATGAAAAACATTAGGTAAGTTGGGCAACTTTAAACTTTTTTTTTTTTTACCCTTTTGACATTTAAATAAGTGATGAAAAAAAGCCAAAGGTTTTTAAAAAAGCATATTTTCAAAACTATATTATATTACTGAGTTTAACTTTGGAAATAGTTAACAGTAAATTTTTTATTTTAAAGTTGTAAAGTATTATTTTAAAGTTGTACATCTAACTACATCTCCTATCTTAAACCGTTTAGGAGATATGTGGGACCAAAAATTTTGCAAAAATTGAGTTTTATATAATGGTAAATTTTAGTACCGTATGGCAAACCTTAACAAAATGTTTTTTAAAAATTTATAAAGTTTAAAACCAGCTATCTTTTACCGTTTTAAGATTGAAAATATGTCTAACAGAACTCTTGTTATAACAATTTGAATATAGGGCTTTTCCTTCTTTGGGTGACTGTAGCCCCGAAACAGGTGGGGCTACAAAAAAATTCTTCTACGAAATTATTTTTATTGCAAAAACTACCCATGGTTAAAATTTCTTTACTCTATTTCAAACGGTGTAAAAAACATACGGACAGACGGACGGACGGACAGAGTGACGGACATTTTTACAAAATTTTTTGAAAATGTGCTAAAAATAAAAAATGGAAAAAGTTAAAAAAATTTAATTTTAATATTGTATACCTATTATTGATTACCTACATTTTGAATGTATCGAAACCACAAAAAGCTTTAAAAGCTTACAAGAAAATAAAACTGTAAAACAATACAATGCTTACATTAAGTTTCCACATTTAAAGTATCTCTCACTAAAGTTTAAAAAAGATTAGGCAATGTACCTAAAGTTACTTAAGTCAAACTATCTTAATATTATAGTTACTTTAGATATGCCTTTTGTATCTAAAGTAACTATAATATTAAGATATTCCAAAAATTTAATAAATATTAAAAAATTTAAATATTGCCATGGCAACTAGTTGTGCAGTAATAGTGCAAATACAGTTGTGCAGGAAATTCACAAGATTAATTCAATTATGAGTACCTTGTCTCTTGTTTATTAATGTTTTAATAATATAAAATGTGGTGCAGGCGGGATTTATAGGCCATCTGTAGAACAATTAGCAAAAAGAAAATTCATCTAATTTATTATTTATAACAACTTATATTGTTATTCCCTTATAAAAGCATAATAATTCTGATATTAAATATATCTGAGAAGAAAACCAAGCATTCTGATATTCTACATTAAAATTTTTAAATTATGAATGAAAATTAAAAGATACTAATATATAAATTCAATATGGTTGATAGTAAATACAAGCAGTCGCTAAATTAAAATTTAAGCGATTTATAGCTTGTTAAATAAATGTTTTTTTCATAAAATTTTAATAATATGAAACCACTAAAATGTTAAACTATAAAAATAAAATTAATATTATATTTCAGAATATTAATTAATAAACTAATAATTTAAAGTATAAAAGCTATGTTTAACATTTTAGTTGTCTTTTCTGTCAAAATTGAATATAATATATGTATATACAAATATAATACAAATATATTTAATTTCCCCCTTTTATTCAAAATATTTTTTGTCTGTTGTGGGTAACCCTTAATAATACCAAATCATCATATTATATTTTACACAATTAATTTTTTCTAATACTTTTTTTTTATTACTTTATTTTATATTTAAAAATTTTATGAATTAAAAGAATCATAAAAAGAAGAGGGAGACTGCAAAACAACTTCGAAGATTAATGGAATATAAAAGAAAGCACTAAAAGAATTTAGAAATAAATTTTAAAGAATTTTTTTGTTAGATTTGGAAGAATAATCATTTTATGTTCAAATCGTATATGGAATTTGATTAAAATTTATTTAAATTTCGAAATATATTTGCTATAAAACTATACAAATCATAAGTTTGATTTATTAATATCATATAGGTTTAGTACACGAATAAAATATTCAATAAATACTTAAATACGTTTGGTTAAAGAGTTATTTATAATAAACGAAGTACTTAAGATATGTTTTGTGTGTGTATTAAAATTTGAGTGCGATTTATCTTGGCATAAAAGCATTATATTACATATTCAATGATGCCTTCTCTAAAATGTAAAGTTATATAAACTACTGTTAGTGTAATACTACCTTATATGCATATTAATATCATTTAGTATCATGTATCATGTGTACTAGCCATTTGTAAAATAAAAAATAAAGAATGAGCTCACTTTGGTTAACAAACAAGATCAACAGAGATTACTTCAAGGAGATTCACTTTTCAGAAAATACAAAACTCGCAATATTATAACTTTGAAGTACAAAATTATTCGATTAAGTTGAAATTTAAGGACTTGTGGATAAATGAATGATTAATAAAAAAGAACATCGAACCTACATTCATTCAAGCAAAAGATTTTAACTACTCAGCTCATGTATACTGGGCACATTTAAATGAAAATTAAATGAAATTAAAATAAACTCAAACTGTGATTTAACTTAATATTAATATATCCTTAAAATAAAAATTTATCTAAAGGTAAATAAGCTGAACTTGCTAAGGCCAGAGCTTCAGATAAAATCAAGTTTAAATTTATAAGAATATAAATACTCAAATTGTAACTAATGAAAATTAGAATTTATTTAGAATTATTTTACATAAATTCGAAAGTTAAGACTTTTAAGTAAAATATTATTTATATATTTTTTTCACATGAATTTGGTCCTTTTTCAAACAAACTAAGTCTATTTCCAAATCAATTAAGTTTTTTTTAACTAATTAAGTTTTTTTTTTAATTTTAGATAGTTCCACTATCTTCGGACTCAGAAGTCAAATTGACTTGATTTGAAAAGTCTAAAATAGACTTTAAAACAGAATTGGGTTGTAATGTAATAGATAATAAAAAAGGAAAAACAAATTAAGATAAGTCGAACATAAATTTTTGAGTGATATATTTTTCAGGATAAGGTTAAGAGTTGAACTTTTTAAATTTTTCTTGCTGTACTTGGTTCCTACTCTAAAATCGATGAGTATACATTTTTTTTTTCAAATATGTTAATCCGAATACTAGATCTCAGAAACTCGGGTTCATTAAAAACAGATCAATTTAATTTGAAAACTTAAAACTTTTTTTTGTATTGGAAATATAGACCCGATATCATTCTAAAATGACTACTTTGTATTTGAAAAAGGCTCAAGTTCATATGAAAAGAGTAGGTTGGTTACTAAATTCACAAAAAACAAAATCACAAGGGCTAAAAGACTGAATAAAAAATATGAATATGACCTTTCCCAGAATTTTCATAATAATAAATTGCATTTATTCAAATTTTTATATTTATTTATTTTGTGGAAATGGGCAAAATTTGAATTTTGAATTTATGGAGTTTTTAACCCAAAAGAGTATACTTTGATGAACCAGGGCTATACGAAATTTTATATTATAATAGGCAATTTGCATTTATTGACAACTCAATTACTATGCTTTCAATTATTTTGAACTTCATTAAGTTCTATAATATACATATAACTATAGTAAACGTCAATTTATTTCAAAAATTTTATATAATTTCACCTAAAAATAAATTCAGAAGTTTTAGATTAAAAAAAAAATGCTGAATTTGACATAATTTAAGTATTATATAATTTATGGAATATTTTAAATATAAAATTTTATTTAAAAAAAAAAAATTTATTTATTTACAAAATTTAAGTCTTTTTCTAATTTAAGTCAGAAAAAAACCAAAATCTAATAACCAAAACCAGAACAAATGACTCAAAATAAGAAAAATTCTTATGTATATATATATATATATATATATATATATACATACTCGTATATATGTAAAATACATTTTTACATGTTTGGTAAAAATCTTAAATTTCAAAAAAAAATTTAAAATCTAAATAAATAAACATAAAAATAACAAAAAAATTAAACCAAAATATAAATTCGATCCCTCAATTATTTTCTATCCACAGGGAATATTTATATACATACACACATATATAAATATACATATATACAACTTCAAAAAACCAACATGAACAATGATAGTCTAAAATTACTCCTTTTCTTGTTCTCATCATCATCATTTTTTTTTTGATGATATGTAACTTTATATTTACAAGAATGTTATATAAGGACGTTTTTGTTACATATGTATATATACTTTTGTTTATTTACATTATTTAAATATATATATATATATATATATATATATATATTTTACAAGTTTATATTTTAACATTCAAGGATAAAACTATAAATTTGCATTTAGTTTTGTTCTGATTTGTGTGCTAGTTTAAATAAAAAAAAAAAAACACAGGAAAACCAAGATGGAGGAAAGGATAACAAATTTAAATAGAAAAAAATAATAAGAAATTTTTTAACAAAATTTTCTAAATTTTTTCAATTGTGCATACATACATATATATATATATAGTAAAATGACTTCAATCTAAAAGCAATACAATTGTTATATAGAAACAAAAATAACACAAACCTCAACATTTCTTTACTCTTATTTTTTTTTATTGTGATTTTTTATTTTTATTTTTATTTTTTGTAATATTTTTATTTTATTTTAATTTTTTTTATTGTTGTTTTTATTTTTATTTTAACTATTTACGGAATACTGACTATATTGCAATAAAAATAGAGGTCAGAAATTTGTTAAAAAAAAAATAATTTTTTTTTTAGGAAATGAAAATGAGTTAAGAATAATAAATAAAAATAAAAAAAAAATATATAACAGGGATGAATTTAATTTAGAATAATGTGCTTTTTGGACTCATCTATTGGACATACTTATGCGTTGACAATTCTGAAACGTTTCGTCTACCATGTGATGCATGCATATGTTTCTGACAGATTGTTCACAATCTAAAGATGAGTTAATGTTGGAGCTGCAATAAGTGATAAGAGCGTCGATGCGAGGACAGCGTAAAAAATTTTAGACATAATTTAAAAAGAGGTGTTTATATTGGAGAATCGCTTTGATAATTGATAAACAATATAAATTTGCTATATGCTATGCTAATTTTCTATCGACGCTCTTATCACTTATTGCAGCTCCAATATAAACGCACCCTTACATGCTATGGCCATTATTTTTATGTTATGTCTGCACTCAATACATCCTTAGTATTGAAGTTGCAGAATAATTGAAAGAAAAATTGCATATATTATACTAATTAATTATTTTCTTGATAAGTTTTTTTTTTAAATATCAAATATTTTTAATTCGTATTCAATCGAGTTTTTTAAATCGTGTTATTTCAAATTCGGTTGCGCAAAAACCGAATTGTATATTTTTTTCGTGCTATTTTAAATTCGCATAAAAAAATCAAGTAAAAAGAAATTAGATATACGCGAAATTATAAGCAAATTATTTAATTAATACTTATAACTAACAGATAAATAAAACAAAATTGAAACCTTTTTTAAGACAAGTGTAAAATTATTTTAATAAAGGTACTTAGTCCTTTAGAGGCAACTTAGTGCAAGAGTTAATTTTAATTAGGAAGAAAAATTATAATTTATTTCCTGTAAGTATGCAATATTATTATATTAATTTTTATTTGTCATAATTTTGACAACTGATTTCGTTTAATAGTTGATTTAGCGGTGGTTTAACTTATATTATTAATTAAATTTCAAACCATTATCATTAATTAAAAACTGATTCTAATAAAATATACTCAATTTTTTTGTAGAGCAATCAAATTGTTTTATCATTACCGATAATTCTGATCTGAAAACTTTTTTAATGACTGCGTAATGGCTGCGACATAACTGCGTCTATTGTAGACACTTTCATATAATTCAATACATTTAACTTAGTTTAACAGATAGCAAACGTATAGAGAGCGTTCATTGTAGATAATTATTTTTATTTACTGTCACTGATTACTTAAAATAAAAACTATTTGATTATTTGTTTTATTTGAGTTTTGTTTTCATTTGTTTTGAAATAAAAAAAGGGATTTTTTTTTTTGCATTTTTGTATTTATTTTTCATCCCCAACCCAATACATTAACATTTTAAAAATAAATAAAGTGTAAAGTCCCTTAGAAAGGAAAGGATTCTGTATTGTGTTTATTTTTATTTTTTTTTTTGTATATTTTATTTATCTTTAACAAAATACTTTATGATATACGGTATGTATTTATGTGTGTACAAAAGTAAAACTAAAATATAAAAAAACTTTTAGGTCCAAAGAACAATAATAAAAAAAAAAAAAAATAAGGGAGTAAACGAAGCAAGAAAAAAAAAATAAACAAAATAGAAAAGGGCTATAAAATAAAAATAAAAAAAAAAAATTTAAAAGACAAAAAATTTTGAAAAAAAATAAAAAATGTAAAATTCAAAATGAAAAGTTGAAAATTATGTTGAAAATGTTAATTTAATATTTGAGTAAATGTAAAAGCAAAGGATTTGAGTATATATATATATATATACATATAAGTTCAAAGCTATATATATAATAGTTTATATAAGTTTAATGTGATATCAAGAATGTGTATATTATAATGCAAAATCTCATATTATTTGTCATATGGGAGCTGTCATATGGAATTAATATTATAATCTATGATGTATACACATGCATACGTATGTATATAAATAAATGAGCAGATTTATTTTTATAACAATTTTATTTTTTTAAATCAGTTTATGTAGTTAAGAGGTTTTTTTTGTTTTGTTGAGGCACATTGCAATTTTTAACATGTGCTGCCATAAAAGCATTTAAAAAATCTTCTTTAGCACACAAATGATAGTTACAAAAATATTTTTAAAGTTTTAAGGAAACGTTGTACTATTGGATTTTTGAGGGACTTAAAAATTTTTTGAAAAAAATAAACTCCTTTTTTTTAATATTTAATTTTCATTTGAATGAAAGATTGGATATAAACATATAGTGTATTCATATCACATTAGCCGCTTATTAAGTATTAAGGAAGATTAACCATTTTAGAAGTTTAAAAACAATTATTAAGTTTTTATTAATTCAAAATATATTGAAAAATATTTTGGTGATAACTAACTGGTTTGAAGCTACTGTTGAGTGTTTTTAATAAAACTCTATGTGAATTAATTTAATTTAATTTTTTTATTGTATTATATTTAGTAGCCGTGCCGTGGTTATCTGAACTCAACCTAAGTTAGTGTAGCATAATATTTAAAAAAAAATTAATAATTGTTTAAGCTTTTAATAGTGTGAAATAACTACACATGAGAGTATAAAAATAAAATAATGAAACCTAAACATGGCTTACTTTCAAGGCGATTCTCACTTTTTCCGTAAACGTGTTTTAGCAAATAATTCGAAAAACATCAGTGCGTTACGAATATCATTTTAATATTGTAAATAGGGAAACATCAATTTACGGGTCCCTTTTCTGAGAAAACTACTGAACCGATTTGTATGACTTTTGGGGTAAATTAATGTATAATATTATTTGATTTCCATATAGACTCTGTTTTCTTGTATGTGATGTCGTTGAGAAGTCGTCCATAAAATGAATAGAATCGAATTTATGGTGACCTGAATTAAGGCCTTGTGAAATAAAGTCCCCCAGGTATTTTTTTCATTTAATGAGAAATAACGCCTGAGATCTTATTTCTCGTAGTAAGAAAGCTATGATCGAGGAAATTTTGAGGTTTATTTAATTTTTTAATCAGAACCTTAGTTTAGGAAATACAGAAGAAAGAAAAAATACTATACATTTAGATTTTTTAACAGATTATTTTGTTTATTGTATTGATTGACAACAGTTAATGTCGGTAAATTGATGTATATTTCCAAGTACAGTAATGCTTATACCTTTCTATTAACATTCTGAAACATTACATTCTATCATTGAAAAAAATTGCCGAAAATTTACAGTACCTAATACTTTGTTTTTTAGAAAATATATAGGAATGTAATGCAAAATAAATATTCGCCCTGTGATAACATACGGTTGTGAGGTATGGAGACTGAATATGGCTGACGAAACGATCTCCGAATTTTTGAACGGAAAATACTAAGGAAAATTTATGGCCCTATAAGGGTAGAAAATGGAGATTACAGGAGAAGGAATAATGCTGAACTAAATGAACTTATAAAAAATGAAGACATTATTCGTTTCAGTAAATCATAACGCCTAAGGTGGGCAGGGCACACAGTGAAAATGCAGGAAAATGGAATGCCATATAAGATATTATATCTAAGACCCATATTAAGTCGAGCTAGAGGAAGACCCAGAACAAGATGGGAAGACAACATTGAAAACGATGCTTCAAAATTACAAGTGAGAAATTGGAAAACAACGGCGAAAGACCGGGAGATATGGAGGCAAATAATTATGAAGGCCAAAGCTCACACCGAGCTGTAGAGTCATAGAAGAAGAAGAATGCAAAATATTGTAGAAATTTCCAATTTTGAGTATATCACATTATCGTTTTACAAATATTTTATTTCAATATGTAATTCATTAATAAAATTTTTAATTAAATCATTCGGTCATGCATATTATTGTATCAATAATATGTACATAATATAACACTAATACTACTTAATGCTTAACTTTTTATATTAGATGTTCTATATAAATAGTTCTATATATTATACTATTAATATATATACTAAATAAAAGTATAAAGTGTTAGTCAAATTATCCGTCATTATGCAGTATAAGTGAGTAATTATACAGTATAATAATGTAATATAGCCTATTACGTGTATTATGCTTCAAATTTCAGTTCAAAGTGAAAGATTTTTCTTTTATATAATTTGGGTTATAAAAAAATTTACAGACACCAAGAAAAACGCCATAATAGTACTAAAAATACTAAATTTGATATTAGGTACTCTTTTTGTTCGGTTCGCTATAATATATCGGTTTTTAAAATCTTGTTATTAAAAATCTCCTTTTGATAATTTATAATTTTTTTTTTAAATTTCTTAATTCATAAATGATGTAAATATACAAGCTAGAAGTAGTTACATTTTTATATTAGGGGCTGCCACCCACGAACCCTCACTAATTTAATTATTGAAGCTAGACTTTGCATCTAAAACTAAAATAAGTAAAAATCACATGATATAAATTTTGTTTTAGAATCATGATCCGGAACGCTTGACTTAGGTGCTAAACGAGTTTTTAAGTCCTTAATTCGCTGTTATCAACTTTCTTGAATCCATTATTCAATTTAACGGCTGGGTTACACAGTGGTTTGAGTGAGGACTTTTCATCTAGAATCTCAGTGAAAGAGAAAAAAACTCATCCGGTTTTCGATTTGACACAGCTTCCATTCGCTATTGGGCTCAAATTAATGACCTAATCAATAATTAATAATTATATATCTTCAATAATAAATACATTAATATAACAATATAAACAAATACAAAATAAAGAGAAATAATTTAATTGAATAATATAACTCACAGATATAGAAATACCATATAACTCAAATATAAAATTATTACAATATAAACAAAATAGAATTGTATCTCTTGAAAATCTAAGACTTTTCTACTTATTTTAAGGTCTAGTACTATCTCATGTTTAAATTGAATGTGGAATTCATTATAACGCCCTCTTTATTTAATATTATGGAAATTACATATTTCGGGTTACTGCCATCTAACTTTTTGACTTAATACTGATTTTTTTTATAATTAAAAATATTTTAAAGCTCTATTTCAAAATACTTAATATTCCGTTAGTTTGAATGAAAATAAATTTGTTTAAACTTTTAATTAAGTAGGTTTAGGTCTTTATATAATAACTGTTAAAAATTTTTTAACACAAAATTTCCTCACATAATTTAGTACATATTTAATATATTTTTTTTGTACTTATATTAGAACTAAGTACGTGTTGCAATGCAGTCTTTATTAATGTTAACAAGGAAGTGTTTTTTTTTGAAATTTTTTTCCATCCTTTAAAAGCCAAAAAAAAATATTTTGGTTTTTTACACCTTGAACAAAACTTTGATAAGGTTTTCCATATTTCATTCTTTTTTGTTGCCTGCTTTGTTTTTTTCTTTTGTGTTAAAATAAACCGTTGCTTTTTATCAATCGTTTTTCACAGCTTAAGGTCGCCCGTCATCTTTTATGTTTCAAAAATACAAAAACATTTTTTTTTAGTTTTTTTTTTTTTAAATAATTGAAATTTTTTTTTTTTTTATAATTTTCGGGTATACAAACATTTAACAACTTATTCATGTGTATGTTCCTTTTGTCATATAACGGTTAATATTTTTTTTTTACCAGAATTTTTATTTTATTTTTTGTTGTTATTTTTTCAAAATTTTAAATTCTAACTGTGAGCCGTGAGACTGAAAACAATTTTTACAGTTTTACACACTATAAAAATTTTATTGAAACGGTAAAAAAAAAACAGTTTTTTTTTTTATTTTAATTTTTTATATGATGAATAACGGAAAGGGAATTCAAAAAAAAAATGGTGTCAGGTAAATATGAAATTTTTATTCACTGGTTGAATTTTTTATTCACAATTTATTATTTTTTTTTTTTTATAAACAGGTGATGAGTGCCAATGAAAATATTTTACCGTAATATAAACTTGTTTTTTGTTACCATTTTCATTTTAAGTATTAAATTTTGTTTTTTTTTTGTAACTTTTCACTGCATTACTCCATAACTGTTAAAAATGTTTTTTTTTTGTTTTTTGAGTGTATTACATTTTTAATTGTTAACAACACTGTATACATGATTCAGGAAATGGTTTTTTTGTTGTTGTTGTTGCATTATTGGTAATTTGGGAGAAATAAGTGTGGCCGTTTATTACATTATAAATTAAATGAAAGAATATAAAAATGTATGGACAAAAAATCCGTTATCAAACTTAAATTTTGGTATAAAATTTTCAAATACAATAAGTTAAGGGCAAATATTGCATAAAATTATTTAAAATGTGTATTAAATAAGAGAATGTTATTGGATTTAAATAATATTTTAAATACCTAATTTATGATAAAAAGGACTATTTCAAGTAATCAGATCTTTCAACATAATTATAGAAATTTACTTTAATAAGAAGGAATGAAATGTTAAAAGTTTGGAATAAACGCAACACAATTTAAAATACATATAGGTACTTACAGAGCTAAAAATTAGATTCAAGTTCCCATCTAGATAGAATATATGACATTGACTTTAAATGAGATCTAAATTTATTTAGTAAAAATCTGAATTTAATGGTTATACTATAAAATGAGGAAGAGTGTAGTAGAGTAGACTGTGTCAATTCTGGGATACCCGTATGACCGTTATATAAACATTATATCATTATTATTATAAACATTAATTACTTTTGGCAAAATTTCAAACATACCAGCTTTATTAGGTGAAATATAATGCTCATACAAAAGAGGAGTTGTATGGCAGCTAGTCGAGCCCTCTGCAGTAGACCAACCAAGTAACTTTGGCCATTACACTAAACTATTTTTGGCAAAATTTCAGACACCCAGCTTTAATAGGTATAGAGTAATGCTCATATAAAAGAAGGAGTTGTATAGACGGACGGACATACATAGCCAAATCGATTTTTTTTTTCGATTCTGATCCGATCCGTACACTTGAGTCTATATCTACCCCCCCTCCTTCTCTGCGTCACAAACGTAATGGCAAATTTATTATACCCTTTGATTATATAGTCATACGGGTATAAATATATGATTAATTCATAATAAAGCAAAAAAAATTTATATAAGTTATTACATAGCTCTTATAAGAGAAAGTACAAGAGTTTTATAAGAGTTAAATACTCTTGCCAAAGAAAATTTAAAAGTAAATAAACTAATAAGGGAATAAACAAAGGTCTTATTAAAATAGCACGTAAAAATAGCACACAATACAGTTAACAGTTGCGTTCAAAATAAAATAAAAACCAAATGCTTACGTTGCTTTGTTCATATTAATCTTTGAAACCGAATTATTTAGTTGTAAACATTTAGAGTTTTTTAAATTATTATTTAAAAAAATAAACAAAAAAAATTAAAGTCAGAGCGACCCAAAAGTAGAAACTTGCTCTAATCTGGTGTTGCGTTCTGTTAAATCAAGTTTCAAGTATTGGGTCATCGCTTTCACAAATTTTTTTTTTTTAAACTACTCAGCTCTTATTGAAGTATGTTTTAAGTTTCTAATGAAGATCAATCTTAGAACAGGGTGTTATAGGGTCCTTTAAAGTATAGAAGATTTTTATAAGCCTTTTTTATAAACTGAAATGTTCTTTGGGAGAGGGGATGATGGGATTCACAGAACTCTAGGATCGTTGTGATTAAAAAAATCTAGTCCTCGGATCTAAATGCTTTAATAGAATCTAAAACAGTAAAAAAACGTAAAGAAAGCCCCAAAAAGTTATACTATATTTTGAGAGCTTGTTTTTTAGAGGATTTCAATATTTTAACTTTCAATATTTCTTTTGTTTATTTTTAACTCTATTACAACATCATCGCATTGCAGTCCGACTTTTGATTCTCAAGATAGGAGGATACTCCTAAAATTTCAATATTATCATAAATTTTTAAATTCGAAAAGCTTCAATAAAACGCTATACAGGCGCATCGCTTAAATTTTTTAAATCAAGTAAATATTTATGACTTTAACTTTTTTTTTTAAATTTCTTTCACTTATTTTTCTCTAATTAAATTCAAAATATACCACATAACAATTAATAATAATTTTATATTAAATTATACATAATAAATTTATATTAAATTTTTAAAAATTAAAATATTTTTTTAACGAAATTTTCTTATTTTTTTTTCCAAAATACTTTTAAAAAATGTTAACAATGAAATGTTATTTTTATAAGTGAAAAACCATGTTGAGTTCTTGTATAAACAATAAAATTAATTAAAATTAAAAAGAAATTTTTTTGTACATAAGTATTATGTACCTATTTATAATAAATATATAATAAATAAAATATGTTACAACTTCATTAAACACACTTATGTAAGTATATAAGCGCATTTTTAAATGTTAAATGTAAATGTATTTATAAATGTCAGTTTGATAATTGATTTTTATCTTCATTATAAGATGATTTTAAAAAGGAGTGTTATAATTATGGTAACACTGTTATATTTACAGCTATTTATCACATAAGAAAAGTGACTCTCAAAAGTCTTAACACTTCTTTTAAAAAAAATGTCACAGAATTTTTAAAAAAATAGGTGAAAATCATTAGATACAATAAAAATTTAAAATAACAAGAACATTTGTACTTATATATATATAAATTTTATCATTAAGCTTTTCATTTACACAATACAACAGATTTAACAAGTACTAAAACAGTACTTTCAGTATTCTGTAAAAAAAAAGTACCTATACACAAAAATTGTAGACACGAGAATAACATTGGTAAAAAAAATTCAAAACGAATTTAACAATTTTACAAGAAGGATATTATTGATTTTCACATGTTGTTCCGTTTTTCTTTTATTATTTTTATGTTTTTTTTTTATTGTTTTTATTGAATTGAAAAGTTTTGAAAAAAGTCCTGAACTCGTTTTTCCTTTACATGAAAATTATTTCAATTTATTTTTTTTTTTTATTATTTTTTTACCTGTACATTTTTATTTTTTTTTTTGCAAATTTTCTTTTTATCCTGAAAATGAACAATATGAAAAATTACTCTCTGTACAGTTATATCGTTCCGTTATGTTTTCCTGGGTTTTTTTTTTACTATTTTTTTTTTTAAAGTTTGCATATTTTATTAAAAAAAAAACAATGAAAAAATAAGGTTGTGTATGCAATCAAGGTATTTGTAAGAAGATTCATTTAACTGTAAATTGTAATTATTTGAGAATCCAGGTGAGTGTGCAATAGCATGAACAACTTATCATTAATCTAATTTTCACATAATAATTTAGTTACTATGAAATCTTGTCTTAGAACGTTGAAGTCTATCAAACCTTGCATTAAGTACTTATAAAAAAAATTATTACTCGATAATTTGATTAGTAATAAGTGGTTGATATTATAAGGATCTGTATTGTAGTTTACTTTGAAATTTCAGCTCTATTGGGGGAATATTATATTAATCACATTAGATGCGACCCAAATTACTCCTCAACATTTTAGTCTTTCCTCCTCCAAATTGTCGGAGATATAATTCCTAATTCGGATTGTATAAGTTGTCTTTATTTCTTAATCCCAATACTCAAACCCTGTTTCGTGCACTTAAATAAAAACCTTTTTCAAAGTTTGGCTTAAAAATGGAGTTATTTTTTATTGAACCCAAAGTTGATAAAACCCTTCACACATTTTATAATATAAAATTTTTAAAATATTTATTTGTTAAAACTTCAAGGATCTCTGTCATCTATTTCTTCACTTAAATTCTCATAAGTAATAATTAAACTGCTGAATAAGGGTTAATTAAGTTTTGTTTTATAAGGTTCTATTTTAAATTTAAAGAGCTGTAAGTCACTTCCCCAAATCCCTTCAATAAATTAATAAATAAAGTTCTTATTAAATTAATTACTTTATTTTAAACTTAGCAAAAACTTTATAATCAGATCGATTTACAGACAGACAGAACGACAAAGTTCAGCTAATAAGCACAAAATACTTTAATATTTTTTTTTTTTAGCAAAATACATAAAAAAAATGAAAGGATGCGACAGATGAAAGGATGTATAGAAAAAGCTAAGGCAATACTATTGATTGTATTGTTTATATACAATAATGTAAAGAGTGCTACCACTACTACCTACCATCTAACAGACTGAATATTTGTAAAAAATTAAAAAAAAAAAAATAAAAACAAAAAAAAAATAATAAAATAGGAAAAAAATTAAAAAAAAATTGTTGTGAATGAAAAATGAAAAGATGTGTTAATGGGATGCTTAACTTATCATATATATATACTTTAAAATTATAGGAGCATATAAGTACGTACTATGTAATTTAATAAGTATATGATAACAGATGTATAGGAACATAAAATGTGTCATTTCTTTTATTATATATTTTTTTTAAGTATTACAACAGAGTTGCCATGTTACATTTTTTTTTTTAAATTACATAATAATAAAAATATTTTGAAAAGGTATTATGTATAATTTTATATTAAGTCTTTTTAATTTGTTTATAGCCGGGGTTAATATCATATTTGGATATTTTTTATATTTCCAATCAAATAAAATATGTTTTTTTTAACTTCTGTAAGGGTGTAACTGGAGAAAGTTCGCATTCAGCCTTTAAAGCCAAGCTTTGATCGTTGATTACATATCTAAGTACTGCAGTAGCTTTATTGGATTTTTTCAACGGTTTACATTAAATGTATTTTAAATAATTTTTTAAAACTGAATCGGGTCATATTTACAACCCAATCTAATGCAAATTAAACTTATACTTAATAAATAACAATACATTCATTAAATTTCTAAACGAAACGTGCAAATTCAATCAAATTGTCAATCCAAACAAAGTATCGATCTCATTTAACTAGTTGACTATATCATGCTTTCCCATATTTGGTTCGAATTTGGACCATGAGTTAATTTTTTAAATAGTTTCTTAAAGTTTTAAAAAAAGTTTAAAATACTCCTTTATTTATTTAAATTTCACAGATGCAACTGGATAGAAAATCTTTTTAAACAAATTTAATCGTTTATTTATTACCAATTCCTTTCATTTCATCACTTGCTTTTTCCATGTTATTTTCATCAATCTATTAATTTAATCAGCGGCCAATAAGCCCACACATTTGACCACTGAAGCATTATTTAGTGACGGCTTGTTGAAATTTGTTTGTTTTGTGAAAGTCTTGTCTTTAGAACCATGTTCCATCCCATATCTTTCCTAAAGTTTATAATTCCTATGTGCACGCCTGAATTAAATTATAAAAAAACATTAATATCCTACTTCTGAATATCCCGCAAATTTTCTCCTCTCCCATTCATGATCCATTATTTCCTTAGTTCCTCAAGTTTCCTGTTCTAATTTACCTCCTCAAGACAAAATTTTTTTTTATATTACAGTTCTCATTTGCATACAGGCCTTATTGAAGCTTTAACGCATTAAAGGCTCAATTTTAAAATTTGGCTTCAAAGGGGTAAGTGAACTATTGCGCACAGTTCCAATAGATGAATTTCTGTTCATTTAACAGTGCTTTTTAAAAAAAATAAATAAAAGAAAGACCTTTCCAATTATTTCTAGGCTCAGAATTAAAGTCGCCACTCAAAAAATAAGAAAAATTTTTTAGATAAAAAAATACCATAGGTGCAACTAGAAATTTACATTTTCCAGTATACAGCCCGACTTTATATTAATTCGTATACTTAAGCTCACATTTTTTTAAAATGGTTAGCCAGCCATTTGCTTCAGACCTCCTCAATAATTCCGATCCAATTGAATTAACAAAAAACTCTTTTATAAAACTCATAAATTTATTCCAATTTATATTTTCTTAAAACTTTTTATAATATACAAAAAAAAAAAATAAATTGAAAAATTATTAAATTTAAAAAAGTTGGTAATCTAAATTCAAAAAAAAAAAAATGTTTATATTATTTTTGGATTAATAAATTTTTATAACTATACACAGTAAAAAATTTTTAAAATTTGTCTTAAATATTATGCATACATAAATACAAGAAACACAAAACGTTCTCAAGTTAAAAAAATAACACTAAAACAAAAAACCAACAACAACATTTTAAAATACAAAATAATATACAGTATATAATAGGGAAGATACTATATAACAAACTTAAAGTGATTCTACTAATGAACGTCATCAAAAACTGAAGATGTACAATATATAATATAAAGGTTATGAATAGTACTTTATATATATATATATATATATATATATATATATATATTTATATTTCTATATAGATATGTATAAAGGTTTGTATACCTTAAAATTAAACAGGTAATACTATATAAGATAGATAGTTACATACATTTAAATAATATAAAGACTAGATATATATATATACATCTATGTATATATATATAATATAATAGATGTATATAATAAGAAGTATGTATTTTTTACACAAGTATAGAAAATGAAAATTTAGGGTTAAAAAAAAAAATGAAAAATTTTCTTGTTACACTTTAAGTGAATAATAAAAAAAAAAAGAAAAATAAAAAAAGAAAATCAAAAAAAAAAAGTAAAATGAAAATAATGAGAAAATCAGGTAGAAAAAAAAAAGAAAATTATTATATTAAGGATATACTTTAAATATCCTGATATTATAATATGAGTACCGTTATAAATTATTTATATATATATATACAAAATATTGTATATATATACGAATAGATATATGTATATAATATGTATATATTGATATAAATATGCATTGTGTTACAAATGAAGTGTTGTTGTTGTTGTTGTTGTTGTTATTATTATTGTACTTTATACACTCTTATGCTTTTAGTAATCTTGTACTTGTACCAATATATATATCTTTCTCTTTCTTTTCTCATCTTCTTATTTTAATGCCGTATATTCTTAGTTAGTAAAAAAAACTCTCTTGTTGCTGTTGATATTATTGTTGTTGTTATTGTGTGTTGCTCTTGTTTTGTGTGATAATGCTTTATGAAGGATCTTAAAAAATAAATGGGATATAGAAAAATAAAAAAAAAGATAACAACAACAAAAACTGTAAAGGAAAAAGGAAAAAAAAAAAATTATTTTAGAAATAAGGGGCACTTGATGAGATTGATGTTCCTTTTATTTTTCATCATCAACATCTTCTCTCTGGCACTCATCTTAAACAATTTTCTCTTATTATGATTTTTTTCTTATTATTTTTTGTTGTTCTTCTTGTTTTTATTTTTTAATTAAAATGTCGATTAAGTTCTTCTCTAAATTGATTGTGGATATATAGAATAAATGTGATAATAGTAATAATAGTTATAATTATATATAATATATATATATATATATATATATATATAAATGATATAAATAAATAATAAAATTTACAATAAATATTAAGGTATATAATAAGTATTAGGCATTATATATATATATATATATATATATTTTAATATTTAAGTACTTTACGAGTAGTCGTATTATTTTATAAAATACTAAAAATTGTCTTTGTTTTTGGAAAATTGATTTTCTTTTTTGATAATGAAAAGGAAAAACTTATTTAACTGAAATGGAAATTTTTTTTGTTTTTTTTTTTACAGTATTTAATGAATAATTTAAAAATTATAAAAAGTTTTGTATATATATATATATATTTATAATTTTAATCGCACTTAAATTAATAATAAAAGATAATAATAAGTAAGTGAATAAGTTCTTGGAAATTGTTTTTAGAAAGTATAATTGTTGTATACGTATTATAAAATTTAATTTCCTATAAAATATTGTACTTGTATAAATGGTTCTAAGTTGTATTTAAAATATAAAATTTTTAAGAAGTCATTTGTAATATGAATCATTAATTTTAATCAATTGATAGTGGAAAGTATTAATATAGGTATTGTTTAAAATTTTATGTGATCTGATGGTTGCTATTTGATTACAGGTTGCGTCTATAATCGGTTTATGATTGTTGATTAGATTAGTTTTAATTATAAAAATTTTGTATTTATTTTATAATCATCGAATATAATATTAGAGAGAAGAAGAATTGTAATTAGTACACTTTGCAGTAAAAGGGTTGCCATATTACAAAACTTTTGAGTAGATTTTAATATATTTGTATAATATATATGTATATTATTTTGGATATAGAACAATGAACTCAACAGTAGGCTGAAATATGCAGTTTTATATTCATAAAACTCTCGACATATTTTTAGGTAGCTACAAACCTTTTGAAAAATCAGTTGACTAAACATTCTCTGACGATAACTATTTTCGAATGAACTAAATTATACACATACATTCATAAGTTTATAAATTGGTGACAACACTTAAAACTACACTCGTGTGGAACTGAGTAATATTTACTTGCGTTATTCATAATGGAAAATTACGTGAATGAAACTTGCCCATACTCATCGTGTGGCTTGACGGAATAAGTTTAAAATACGAGGAACTATCTAATAGAATTAAACAATAAAACAAAAATAAGCTTAACTTAGATAATTAGAATGACAAATTTTTAGATAATAAATAAGGCAATTACATATGAATGTAGAAGAAATACTTCTCAACGACTTGTGCTTAATTAAAACAAATTACTATTTTGTGCTTCTAAAGATGCAATGTATAGTGAAGTATTTTTGATAAAGAGGCAATTACAATTTCATATTTTCATTAGAAAGTAGTCATTTCAGTTGCATTATAAATTTCCAGCTATACAAAACTAATGAAATGATCTCTGAAAGTCTTTTGTTTTACAGATAAAGGTAAGTATAAAATAAATATAATATAAAAACTTTAATATAACATAGTTACTATTGCTTCAATTAATTTAAATAAGAGAATTGGTAAAACTTTTAATTTTGATTACCTTAAATATAAAATTTTATTTTATGAATATACTTCAAGTACTTTAAATAATACATTAAAAATTAATTTAAAATCAAAATTATTATACATATATAGTTTATTCTAAAAAAATATTTGCAATATTTTTTTAATTATATATATACAGGGTGTTTTCTAATTAAGTGCACTGCTATAAACCACTGCATATATACTTGTGAGTAGATAAATTTTGTGTATAAGAGCTGAGCTAGGTCTCAACTAGTTTCCAAGATATGAGGGCTTAAATGAAATTTTAATATTTTTTTTTTAGTTTTCATAATTTTACTCTCAACTCTGTTTTTAGGCTACTTATGAAAATTATGTAATTGAAAACCAGTTTATTATAATTAAATTTTTATTAAGAAGAGAATATCAAAAATTATAAAAATAACATGTTGGTCAAATAAAAAAATCTGTTTCTCCCAAACCGTGTAAGCCAATGAAATGAAAAGTACTGCAAATTAAAGCTGAAGATTCAGAGATTAGAAATATTGTAAAATTATATTTATTTTTATATAATTTTTTAATTGGAACTTTTTTATGTAACATCATAGTGTAAGTGTGGTTTTTTCAAAACTAAATTGTTAAAATTTCAACATTTTTTAAATTTAAAAGCTTACAGTTTTGAAACTGTAAAAGATAGAAAATTGAGTAGGTTTAAAAGAGAATTAAGATTAATTAATCTTAAGCTTTCAAATGAAAACAAAATTATTGCAAGCTTTCAAATGAACCTTACAAATTTCATAAGTAGAAACAGAGCTGAGAGTAAAATTATGAAAACTAAAAAAAAAATATTGAAATTTTATTTAAGCCACCATATCTTGGAAACTAGAAGAGACCTATCTTAGCTCCCATACTCAAAATTTATCTACTCATAAGTATCTATGCTGGTATATAAAAGTCCACTTATTTAGAAACACCCTGTATATACCTATTTATATTTTTTTAAGAATTTTCAAGATACAAATTATTGTGGAATTCTATGGTATTTTATTATCAAATTTATTAGTTTATTTTAATAATAAGTTTTGTATTATAAATTTTAATAATAAAATTTTTAATGAAGGACATTCAGTTTATATACGAGTATTATCTGTTTTTATTTTCTATAAGTTGATTGTGTGTATACCAAATTGTTTGATGTATACATATTTGTTTGGTTATTATTATGTACACAACATATGCAACATATGCAATTTTAATAAAGATTATTGAATATAATGTATGTATGTATATGTATATGTTTATAAAATATAATTATTATTGTAAACTACTACTTTTAGTTATTAATAATAAAATTTAAGTATATTTTTAGATTTCAATAAAACTCAAACAATATTTTGTTATTATCTATTTTATCCTTATTTTATTAAATTGTTGATGTTATATATATAAGTATATAAAAATTTATAGATACTTAAAAATTCGGCGCCGTGAAATAACGCCATACGAAAAAAAGCCATTAATAAAGCCCCCTTACTCAATTATTGAACCTAGATTTTGCATTCATACCTATTTTATTCTAAAAATAATACCAATCAGTATCTCACACACGCAGATATAAATATTCTGTAAAAGGGAACAATCCCAATTTTGAATCCCACTAACTAAATCCCTTCTAATTCAGAATATCACATAACAAACTCCAAAAATTTTTCTAAATAATATATATCTAAACAATAAAGTAATGAATTTGGATATTTTTTTTGGATTTTAAGCCTTTGGTTTCAAAATCTGGGTTTCAATAATTTGTTTAGAGAGGCTTAACGGTGGCGGACCCCGCTATCTTATAAACTTTGTAGCAAAAATATTTATATAAGAATAATAATTAGAATGGATTTTAGAGTTGCTTTAAAAGCAGGGAAATGCGCCTTTTACAGAATATTTATATATGAGATTCAGTATATGTGTATATGTCAGGTTCTTAATTAAGAGGGTTTTTGAAGTTGGATTCAAAATCAGGATTGCAGCTTTTTCCAGAAAATGTATACCTATATATTAAATTTTAAAAGATGTTTTTTTTAGAATTTTAATTTATATGGCTAGGATATGACTTTATTTCTCATTCAATAGCCGTTATGCCAAATGGCGTTATTTCACGGCACCAAAAATTCTACCTATATTATGAATATTATATATATATTTACAAGTAATATATATGTAAACTTAAGTTATACAATGCAATAATATATAAGTACATTTTTAATATTCATCGATTTATTTATTTGTTTTGGAATTTGGATTGTAATATCATTTTGCAATACAATAGAATATTATATGAATAGTACTGTATAATTGTATATACATATAAATATATATAAGTATATATATTACTATACATTTTACTATATGATAATTATATGTATGTATTATATTTTATTTTGTATAGAATTCCAGAAATAAAACAAATATATACATACTATTATTTAACTATAAAAAAAATTATGTATATACGATTTTTAAATTATAAATAAGAAAATTTAATTTAAATATTTTTTTTAATTAAATTTTTATTTTAATTATAAATTTTTAAAAGAATTTAATATTTCTTTTGAATTAATTAAAAACATATTTTAATGATATTAAAATTTAAGTACATTTCTTGTATTCATTTTATTTAACCAAACAAATAAAAAATTAAATTTATATTTAATTTATTTATTTTTGAAATATAATATTCCAATATTTATTTTATGATGACGTCAGTTTTAATTTTATTATTCATAATACCTATTATTTTTTTTTTTTTTTTTGAATTATCGTTTTTATATCAAATACTTATTTAAAATTAAATTTTATCTTTTATAATATTCATCAATATAAAATTGAATTAAATATTAATATTTATTTAAAAAATATAAAATATTTATTTAAAAAATATATAATATTTATTTAAATATAAAATTTGTAGTTTTTTTGGTTTGATTGTAAATTAAAAATTTTTAAAACCAGAATTAAGAATTAATTAAGTTATTTTATAACTAAATTTGAGTAACACTTTTAAAAACATTATTAGATTCAAATCTGGGAAACATTCAAAATATGGTGTAAATTGTTTGTAAAACATTAGAGCCATTAAATTTTAAGGTGCAAGAACCTAACCCACAGAGTCAGAAGTATTTTAGGGAGTCCTTTTAGGACTTCTGACTCATTTAGAGAGACATAAGTTCCTAAGGGAACTTTGACTCAATTTAAAATATTTAATTGAGAAATAAGTGTATTACTAATTGAGTTCTAACTAAAATTGTGTGATTGAGCGTATACTAATATATTTAAGTCGAAATTTTTTGAAATTTTTTTGAAGGTCTTTTAAGATTTTAGTGATTCACATATGATAATATAAAAATATTGCCAGCCTTTTAAAATGTAGTTTAAATGTAAGAAATGTT
>OY720441.1:44956743-44985993 GCA_963082915.1 Dolichopus griseipennis
TAAAATGAACTTTAAATGTAAGACTATTGTTTTTTCCTTAATTTTGGCAATAAGAAATACTCTGATTTCGAATGCAACCCCAAAATGTGTTCTTTTGTTATTTTTGTGTTTAAGAAAATCTGTTTATATTCGTACCCGTAACTGATGTTGCATAATTAAAATTAAATTTTTTTGTAATACTACTAAATACTTAACCCCTTAGCTGAAAACTGTATTCAATGAGTTATGACCCACCACTGTGGGCCAAAACTCTAAAGATCATAAATCCCCTAGAAAGTCATTGCCTAGGGAGTTATGGTTCATTGCACTACTTGTGTCATTAAGCCCCAAGGGAATTATGACCCTAGGAGTTATGACCCTCTGCCGAATATTAAACATCAAATTTCTAGCAGAAAAGGTGTTTAATTCACTAAATCTCATTGTTAAAAAATATTTTAACTACAATTTAAAATTTTTAACACGTTACTGCACTCGTATGTAATGTTAAGAACATAAATGCACTTTACAAGAAAAATTTTTTGAAATTTAATATATTTCGATTTTAGCATGCCAACTGAAACGATTTATATTCATTCGATATTTTACATATTCGATTCAAGGTCTATTGTTAAAATCTATAAGTGTTGCTACTAATTATACTTGTACTAAGTTATAAATTGTTTTAAAAATAATTTTCTTCAATTGTACATAATTTTATTTATCCACACTAAAAGTTGGAGTACTTCTAAAATCGGCTTTTACATTAAGCCATCAAACAACAGCTCTCATTTATTTAAGTGAGTTGTAAAAGAATTAGAAATCAGTAAATCTTTTCAAGAGTCACTGTATCTTTGGTTCTATTCCAAAAAAAATTTTATTTTATTTTACAACTGTTATTTAAACTTTGGATAAATTAATATACGCATTTTAAAAAAGGAATTAAAATTTTTTATGTGCATTATTTTATAATAATAAACTATTTAATATACAATTAATATTTTCAATATTTGTTTTATTACCTGTATATAATTGAATTTTAAAATATAAATAAAATAAAAGTAGAATGATTTCATCTATTTCATTTATAGATCTATGCGTTTTATTAATCAAATTATTTTATGTTATTCTACAGAAATAAAATTGATCAAGATACATCAATTCGACGGAGTAGATGTCAATTTCAAGACAAAGTCGGCTGATTGAAGTTGGCTTAGTACTTATATTGGAAAAGCGGAATTTCAATCAAAAAGTGTCGGTTTCCGACCTGGGTGGATCATATCTAATAAAAAAAAAAAATAAAATAAAAAAAATCTCTTTTTCAATATATACTTTTATTAAAGTAGTTAGTACTAGCCCCCTAAAATGCAGAAAATAAAAAATTGAAGAAGATCTTCGGAATTTGTTACTGTGTTAATATAAAAGTAAATTGCTGGTATAAGAAACAGTTCTTTTAATGTTTCAAAACTTTTAAGCTTAAAATGTTGAAAATTTTCATTAACCAAAAATTTATGGCAGATCTTTTGCATTTAAAAGTGTTTTAATATAAAACATAAAAGTAAATTGCTGAAATGAAAAATGAATCATTTTGTTAAAATGAATCCAGCAATTTACTTTAAAAAAAAAATGCGCACTCGCTTATTCATATAAGATTATTATCTTACTTATTATCTGTAATATATATATACATATACATACATATATTCCATATTAATACAAAATCATTTCACAATCGTTAAATTTTTATTACGCAGATTATGCTTCAAAGTATAAAGTAAACAAAAACAAATGACTGATAAATTTTTTTTGTTGCATTTTAAAAATTTGAAGATGAATAAGTTAGAGTTCAAATTCGCTTCATGGTGAAATTTTTTTTTTTATTTTAATCTAAATTTTTTTTTTATTTAAGTACCTACCTACTTGTATAAATTTTAAATTAATGAACCAAAAATGTATGGACTGACATAAAAAAAAACCCTAAAAATTTTTTATATGAAACTTATCGTCTACATGTGTAATTATTTGGTCTATGTTTTTATATTATCAAAGTGAAGTGTTTTAGTTCTTAAAGTAATAAATTTATAAAGAAACTATACAAATAAATTAATTTTATTTGTAATTTTTTTTATTATTTCTGTTGAATTTAAAACAAAAAACAAAAAAAGTTTTATCTTTGAAGGAGGATCGAACTCAGACCTATTTACACTGTCAGTCACTTTGCTAACCACTGAACCATACAATTCTTATAAATTTATGGTCAGATTTCTAATATAAATGTATCACTAACTGACAGAATGAAAAATAAAGCCATAGACAGAGGCAAGTTCAATTAAAAATATATAATATAGTGTATATTTAATAATAAGTCCAAATATCAAATCGGCTTTTGTCTGGTACTACAAATAAATAAATAAATCAATCAATAAATCTATGACGTATACTGTGCATTAACAGCTCTTTGACAGATCTAATTGAAATTTTTGATGTTATATATGAATCTTATTTTTCCAACAAAGATTAAAGTCAATTAGACTGATATTATAACTAAGGTATCTTTATAATAACTTTTTAACGAAGATGAAAATTTTGATTTTTAATCACTGACGTCACGCAAAGCTTCAACATTTTAAACTATTTTTAAACAGGGTATTTAATAATTAATTATTCGTTTATAAACACTTTATACTTCATTAAATATTGCAATCAATAAGTCTATATATGTAGAGTTTTAATAAGAGTCAAATAGACTGATTTTATACACGAATAAAAGATTTCATAACTACTTCGGAAAGTTAAGAACAGTTATAATCGTTTTTTTTAAACTTGTATCTAGAAGTTCTTTTTTATATTAAAAATTGTTCAAGTATTCTGCACTTTCTTTAATAACGTACCAAATATTTCGAATTAATTTTAGTTAGTTAACATTTTGTTGGTTTGATAACATAATTTTAATGTTCAGAGAAAGGCAGCTTATTGGAAGCTAATACTTCTATAAAATTAAGGTCTTATTTGATTGCCTTCTATAAATCTTCCCTCCCTAATATTGGAGTATTTGAATGCGGATTCGAATGAATATAAATTTAAACACTTTAAGTCAAAGATAAGTGAAACTTATCTAAGTAAAATATGAAATACAAAATTTTTAATAAGATAAAAATTCAAATTGATCCTAGAAAACTCCATTTTCTTATTATGCAAATTTTTGGATTTTCTTTAATTATTAAAATGTTATTAAATAATTTTTAAATAAAAAAAAATAAATATTTAGTTCCTGTGTATATATATATATAAAATTCTCTTTATTATTCACAAAAAAATTTTTTACTAAATAAAATTTGCATAATTTATTAATAATTTTTAAATGAAAACTTTTGTTTTTTTTTTATTTATTATTTGTTATAATGTATAAAGTGTGTGTGTATTCATATAATATATATGTGTGTAGCTATGTGTATTTTATACATATTATTATATATAATAAATATAAAAAATAATACAAAAAAAAATCAGTGTATCCTAGAATATTAACGATATATATAAGAATAATTCATAACAACTACCTGTTCCTATTTCCTTTTATTTTTTATATATATATATTTTTTTTTTACGTATTTTCCTTCTCTTTTCTTTTGCAAAAAGACAGCCAAAAAACAAGAGAGAGAAAAAAAAATAAATGTTATTATTTTATCGTCAGCGAAATTTTTTTTTAAAATAACCTTCGGAAAATTTAAAAAAATATTAAATTTTCCAAGGTATTAAAAATGTAGGTGAAGATTTTTTTTTTTTTTTCAAATAAGATGCAAGAAAGGGAAAGAAGAAAGTTGAGATTTTTTGATGAGATTTTTCTTTTTCTTGTCATTTTTTGTTTTTTTTTCTTGTTTTTGAAGTTGTTTTGTTGTTTTTTTTTTATTTTTATTTTAATATTCTGAATCATACAATATTATAAATAACGGAAATATATTTTTGTTTATTTTTACCTTTAATGATGCAGGTAACAAAAAAGCAACAACAACAAAATTGAACACATACATTTTTATGTACAGTTTAAAAAATATAAATACACGTGTATTTTTTTCTTGAAATGGCGAACGAACGCAAAATATCAGAAAAACAAAAAAAAAACTGTAAATTTTTGTTCATTTTTTAATATTAAGAGTACCGTTATATATATACGTCACATTATGCAAAAGATGAATAAAAAGAAAGAAGACAGTTAAAAATAAAAAAGTAAACAGTTAGGAAAATATAACACCAATCTTTTTTTTCTTATATCACTTAAAATGTTGTATTATACTCACAAAATAACTGTGATATGGTTTAACAGTTATATATATGAACAGATTTTTTTTTTGTTTTTTTTTTTCTGTTTTTTGCTGGAATAAAAACCACGTAAGATAAAACAAAAAAAACAAAATATATTTTTAAGTTTTTCTTTGACGGGAGGCATGAGTGAAACGATGAAAAAATAATCCAAGATTTATATAGAAAATATAAAAGAAAATATGCTGACGTTAAAGAAAAATACAAATAAAAAAAAAAAACAAAATGAGAAAGAAAATTACAAAAAAAAATGATACATGATCGTGATTATTATGGTAAAAAAAAAAAATTAATTCTGTTATTTTAATTTTTGTGTCATTCACTCGTTGTTTTTTATGAATAGTGATTTAATTTGGTGCAAACATACTACTTATATACCTACATACCTATGTACTCGTATATATATTTAAATTTATATATGCATGTATATTTAAATAACGGAAGAGTTGGTGTTGGTATATGAGAGTGCTTTAAAGGGTTAAATGAAATTAATAATAACAATATTATTAACAGCAAGGTGACATTTCCTCGGGAGACTAATGACTCGAAAAAATTCCAAAAGTCATCGGCAAGTTATAATGGGAGACTTTTGACTCTGGGACTTTTGTCACTTCGCCATTATGTACAAGTGTTTATTAGAATATATCGCCACAAAAATTTCGCACACCTAGGCTAAATAAATTGTTTTATTTAAAGCTAAGATGAAAAATAACGGGTATTTAGGCATTTTATATACAAAGAATAACGAGATAATATTTAGTAATTCCATTGCATAAAATAAGTAATACAAATAGTTAAATGTATTTTATGTTGGATTTGTAATATATTTTGGTGATTTAATATTAAAAAGTTTTTTTTTATGTTTATTCTATTATAATTTAAATGTTCATTACAATAAGAATTTAGTCCCATGAATTCGGTCTTACTAAATATTTTAAAAATATTTAGAATCTGTAAATCTGATTTAAAATAAAATATTATTTTCAATTAATAAACAAAATATAAAAATTTAATGTTAAATGATCATCGATTTATATTTTTAAGATTCTTTTAAAAATAATGAAAGTAAAAGTTTCCTCTTAGTTCACCGCCACGCCACGCCACTGAATTATTAAAAAATATTTAAATGTCAAAGTACTTACTACTTATAACATAGGTACAACTTATAACAAAGGTACTTATAACAAATCTAGTGAGTGCCAATATTGAAATTGTACATAGGTACTTCAAAAAATAACTGTAAATTGTCAAAATTGATTTTATATTATTTGGTACAGTGCAATATCGAAAATTGGAACTGTCCTTAAAAAATACGTAAATGTCAAAATTTATTTCATATTTTTTTGTTACAATGAAATGTCGAATTCTTGCATGCATTTTTTTATATCAATTAATTGTGAATAAATGAAAAATTTAATTTTGCATTCATAATATTTATATAAAAAGTATAATAATAACGGTAATATTTTGTGCCCTATTGTCATTACTTATTACCATCCTATTATTGTCTGAAGTCTGAATATAATTACTTTCCTTATGAATTTCCTTTTATTATTTTTTTATTAAAAAAAAAATGTTGTTTTCATTTTTAAAATTTTATTCTACACGTTTTTTATTTTAAAAAATAAGTTGAATTGGATAAAAAAAAAACGAAAACAGGATAAAAAAACAAGAAAAGGGGAAAAGAGGGTAAAAAACAAAAAAAAATCAAAAATACACGGCGCAGTAAAATCCTTGACACAGTTATGGTATTTTTTTCTTTTTTCTTTTTTTATTTTCATTTTGTTTTTTTTTTAACTGGGTGTGAATCAAAAAAATTGTTTTTTACTTAATGTTTTTTTGTACTTAATTTTTTTAATTTTTTATTTATTTTTATTTTTTTTTTTTTGAAAATTTAACCAACGGCCAAAAATGCAGATGGCGTTATAGAACAGGTGAAACGATGTTTCAATATTAATGACAAGTATAAAAATAAAATAAAAAACAAAAAATAAATTTTAAACATTTTTTATAAAAACAAATTTTTGTTTTTAAAACGGGGAAAAAATGGTGGGTAGAAAACCAAAAGGTGAAAAAAATATACAAAAACGTGAAAAATATACTGTAGAGGTGTGGAAAAATTTCCATCACATTTTCATATATTTTTTTCGCACAAAAAAAAACATCAATACACAAAATATTTATTACATTAAAAGTACCAATTGAGAAAAATGTATGTACGTACACTGGGCTTCATAAAAATGGTATCAATGAATTTTTTAAAATGAGTTTTCCGATTTAATTACAAAGAATTAAATTGCAGTGGTAACAATTATATTTGTACAGCATGTTTATAAAACTTCAAAAAAAATTTAAAAAGTAATTCTTTTCGATATATTTGGAATCGATTTGCATTTCGGTTCAAATGGGTTAATTTAAAATCTAAATAAATATTAAATGTACGTTGACACAGTATGATTCTACTGTACTCAAACACTGTAAAATAATTTTAAAAAAAGCATTCACAAATTTGCGATTTTTGTGAGAACCCACTGTACATAGGTACTTATAATAAAATTTATATAATTGAACGTATTATATACAACTTGTAACTATATAAGTTGTACATAAATAATGTATATATATAAATATTTGTCGAAAATACTGAAGAGAATTTTAAATTAAAAAAAATTTGTATGTTTAAAAAGTAGGTAATACAAAATTCTCCCTTAAATGATTGCTCATTTAAAAATGGATGCCAGTTTTTCGAATAATGGTGATGATTGTATCGTTAGTAATGATTACACTGGTGAAACGTTCTACAATAAGTATTAAATGATGCTCAAATATTATACAATATAAAATTTATTAAAAAACAGACATAATAAAGCAGAAAAAATTTTTTGGTCTTTCATTTTGCTCTTTATTTTATATTTTTAAAGACCAATTAAAGGTTGAATAAATATTTGAGAATTTTTTTTTTTAAAATATTTTAATTTTATACTTTATGTCCTTTTCTGTTCACGTAAGTTTAAGACATCACTTTATACTTTAAGATCATTTTTTGGACAATTTACTTTCTTTAAATATTTATGTTTTCAATTTAAAATTAAAGAAATGGATTTTTATTCGGAATTTATTTTAAAAAATTAAATCTTTTATATTAAATGTGTACGTGCTTATGTACTTAATTATATTAACTTGCGTAAATTTCAACCGATTTAGACGAAATTTGGTATGAATGCTTCTTTGTCAATAGTAAGGTTAAATTCCTAGATGAACTCAATTGGAACATGGGATCTGAAGGCCTTCATTTAAAAACATTAGATTTTTCGAGAAATGTCGAGGTCTAAGCGTCACAATGAGTTGAAATTTGGTATATTGACCATTGGTAGGTAACCTTGTAGAGTAGCTTTGATAACTTGATTCTATTATCATGGAGTCTACCGATTCTAATAGGTTTAAACGATTTTAATGAAATTTGGTATGAATACTTTTTTTTTGCGAAAAGAAAGAACGACATCTCAGATAGATAAAATTGAACCACGTGATCGAGGAGGCGCCCATATATAATAGCCATTCTTTAAAGGAAATATTAACAATACTGTACAATCCGTTTTTACAATTATTTCTACGTTTTTAGAAAATGTGTTAAAATGAGTATTTGATATAAAATTGATTTATAGGCGTAGTAGTTGATATATCTGAACAATCGCGTACTAATGAAGTCGCTGTCCTTTCAATCGATAACTCCCTGATTCAAGTCTTGGTCAGATTTTATACAATAAAAAAAAACTATATATAATAGATTAATAACTAAATCTATTGTGTAAGGTCCAGTATGCACATAGATCAACGGCAATTGATTATTGTAACCTTTTGAAAATCAATCATTTTCTTAATGAAAAATTAGTACTAATTTAGTTTTCTAATATTTAAATTTAATTTTAAAATATGATCTTATTTTCTCTACAATTTTTTAATGTATAGCACAGATTGCATAGATTTATTTAAAGAAATAATAGTGAATAATATTTATATATATTTTAATTAAATATTTTTCTAAAATTAAAATTATAAAATAATAAATTGCGTAAAACACTAACAAACCATGGACTGTTTTTGAAAAACAAGTTTCTAATTTCAAAAATTTGAAAATGGAATTATTGAAATATTAATATAATATTAAACATTTAATGTATTTTATAAAAAGTATTATTTTAAATATTATCACTTCTATTTATTTGAAAAATTTATGAAATGCATATTAAAATATTTTATTTTATTTTGGTTTTTAAGTATTTTTGATATCTTAGAAATTAATATTATTTTTTTATAGAATTATATTTTTTAATATCTAATTTAATTAACCAAATATCCAATTTATTTATTTCTAACGTCTTTATAAACCACTTTGAAATGTTGTAGTTCATATAAATATTTTAAAAATTCATAAATAAATTTTAGATATTTTAAATATCAAAGATGTTTGATAATAAAATTAATAATATTTTATTAGACAAAACTTATAAATATATAAACAGATCAGATACATTTAAAAAAAGATTAAGTGAAATAAAAGTATCAATTACCTCAAGATTTAATTTTTTGAAAAAAAATAGATAAACTTATATTTAATATTATTTAATTGAAGTATTCCTCATCGACGCTCTTATCACTTATCGCAGCTCCAACATAAATGCACCTTTATAGTTTTGATACAAATTTAAAGCTACGAAGAATATATTTTAATTAATTTTAATTTTCTTATTGTCCTGGTGATTTACTTTTCGATTTTAAGCAAATCTAATTCCACTATGTTTTCAATACCTGTAAAGTCGCAATTTTTTCTCAACCCAACATTTGCTTTATATACAGCTCGCATTTGATTTTGGGTTTAAAAATTGCAGTGATTCGCACTGAACTGTGTTCGAATATTCACCTTGCCTTCGATTTGAACTGTGTTCTTTATCTTGCTAAACTTATTTACTTTAATATAAAATTCTCATAAGTTGATAAAATGACCCAGGACTATACCTACAATATGAACCATAAACTACAATACGAACAATGATCGTTTTTATGAACATTTGCAAATTTTAAATTTATTAAACCAGTGAAACCTAAATACTTTGTCAATAAAGCACTAAAATAACAGTGTGTAATTTATTATACGATACCATATGACAATCAGGTTCGAAACATCGGAAAATATCAAAAAAAGCAGTACATTTGAGAGTAAAATCCTATAAGTACGTAAGCCTCTTTTGTTCTGCAAACAAAAATGTATCTTTTTTGCAATAGTTAAAATACAAGCACCACGTTTACTTGAAAATTTTGCAATAAATTGGGTTTTGAATTTGACTCATATATTATGCGTACGACGTAATGCGTAAGGAATATAGCATAACTATCGAAATTTTGTTTTACAGAACTTATACTAAAAAGATTAAAAATCAAGACCTTATTGCATTAACAACTTATCACTAATTAAATAATCAAATTTACCTTATTACTTAAATTTGTCCAGGGCCCATCAGGTCAAAATAAAATTGGGCCCATCAGTGTCATAATTCTATAAAATAATAACATCATAATATAAAACTTGTGATTGGACAAAGAGAAGCTAAGTGGGGATATAACTTAAATTTTTAAATATAATTTATATTTTTATTTTGCATTAATAATTATTTTTTCTGTTATAAATTTATTTTTGTCTTTTATTGTCCATCTCTTTCTTTTCAAAAATTTTTATAAATTGATTTTTCATGTTTTTATGACAAATTAGGATGAATTAAATTCTATTTTTTTTGCTTTTGTTATTTTTCCATTTTTAAAAGCCCTTGTAAGTTTTATATTTTGTATGTTTTGGAAATTTTTTGATTTTTCAATGAAGTTTTCAAGTCTTTCTGTCGGTATTATTTAAAAATTTCTTTCTTAATATTTTTAGAAAATATAAATACATATAATAATGTATAATTTATGTATATATATGTATTTTAAGAACTTGATAAATTTAAATAAAAAACGACCAACAAAACTATAATTAATGTAAAACTGTGTTCAGTATCAGATGTTTTTTGGGGACAAATTATAATTTTGTATTTAAAAAAAAAAAATCACAAGAAAAATGTTTAATTTAAAACTCATAAATTTTTAAGTGATTTATTTTACATTTATAATTAATAATTTACACGTTTAAGTAATATTTTTGTATGTTGTAAATTAGGTATATCTGAATTATAATTAAAAAAAAAAATGAATTAATTTTAAAAGATTCAGATTTCTTCTAAATTTTCCTTAATTAGAAAAATGTTTTTGATTAATTTTACAATTTCATAAATTAATTTAAATAAACTAGTAAGAACCCTGTGCTTTTTTTAGGCATATTTTTTAAAGTATCTTATTTCTTCTAGTATTTATACTGTTTTTTTTAAATACTTTGCAATACCGAGTTACTTCAGACAATTTGTTAATACTTTGACTATTTCAAATTACATTTTGTACAAATATTACTATATTAATTTAAATAATTAATTAAACTTTTAATAATTGTGTAATACAAGCTATATTTTTTAATATTCAATATTATCCATTTGTTAGCCAAATTCTATCTATTTTAAAAAGTACTATTACGATAGCGAAATGCCTTAGTAAAAATATATCTTGACATTAACTGTCATTTAGTGACAATTTAGAACCATTTCTATTATGCTTTGTTTCAGTTCTTTTATTTCTAAAATTTTGTTTGAGAAAAAAACATTTCGTTCATTCAAAAACATTCTTTATTCATGTAATTTCTTTCCCCTTATTTTCGAATTTCGATTTGTTTGACTCTATTTCTATTCTATTCTTGAACCATGAATAAAACGAATTTAAAGTTTTGAGTATATTGCCATCATTACTTAGGGTGTGCAGTATTTATAATAATTCGGGTTCTGAAATAGTTATTTTACATGTTGGCAAGGTCTCGCTAACTCTTGTGCATTATATATGTATATATGTAATGGACGATAAAAAACATTATAATTTAATCTAACACTTGAGCAGATCCTTTTAGAAATTTTATCTCAAATCATATATAATTGTTTGGTGAATTCCTCTCAAGTACAAATAAAATTGTACGAAAATAAGGGAAATAATATATCTGGGCCAGCCGACCAAAAACTGACCCCTTATCAATCTACTAAAAGGGTAATTCATTTAAATCTCAAATCTCAAAAAATGGACCAAATGCGGATTTGTAAATCGATGTCAAAGAAATAAAGTCACACGTCATAAGTTCCCTGGCGGCTCCAACCATTTTGTTATATAGCCTAGTCAGCTGAGTGAATTATTTGTGGTAAAAGAGTTCATCAAATCAATGATTCGCCACAACAAAATTAACTTTCAATATTAAAAATTTTTAGCTTCAGAGAAAAACCACTTAATTTTTCGATAGATATTTTGTTATTATTAGTGTAAGGACTTCTAATCCTTTTAAAACATTTTACAAAATACGTATATAATATACATTTATAATATAATTTTTATATAAATTTTATTTTGAATTTGCTTTTGCTAGAATACTTTATAGACGATGCGAAATGAATAATATGAAAATATTTTAATATTAATTTTATTTAATTTAATTTAATTTTTTTGGGTTGTTTTTTTTTTTGTATTAGATTATCATTTAAATTTTTTTATTTAGTTCTTTTTTTGTTTATATAATTTTTATGCTTATTTATTTTTTATAGTTTTTCTTTTATCTGTCTAATTTCATTGAAGATTTATTACAGTTAAAGAAATTTATCTATCATTTAAAAAATATTCATATATTATATTATTTTTATTCATGCATTCCTTTATATTTATTAAATATTTAAAGTATGTCTAAATACATACACAACAAAACTAAGTATATAAATATATAAAAGTATTTTCTAATATTTTTCCTAATTTCTTTTTATTTTAAATGTTCTGTAATGGTATTAGTGTTTTTATTTCAAAGACATTTCACATAATTTTAATTTTACTTAATAAAAAAAATATCACATTTTTTTATCGCATGCTATAATTTTATAGCGCACACTTATATGTGGGAGGTGCTTTAATAAATACTAGTATAAGTGGTATGGGGTAGGTTTTATTTTTTAACTATATATATATTATTTATAAAGTTATGTTAAGTATTTACTTAAAACATGCTATTAATGATTTTTTTTTATTTTTTTATAAAAAAAAAAATTTAAATATATTAAATTATAAAATATATTTGATGTTTTTAAATGTTTCAAATTAAAATGAAGGCATGATTTTAGTAATAGTTTGATAAAGTTTTTCATACCTCTTCTATATTAAAAAATTTGAAGATACCGTCATTAGTTGTTGAGTTATCCAAATTTTTTTTATATGTTCGTTAGCCCTTAGACGGATTAAAGAGTTTAGAATCCGAACCCATGGACCGATTTCACCCATATGCATTCCACGCCGTACTTTCAGTACTAGTAACCTAGAGTTTAAATTTCATCAATATAGTTCCATTAGTTTTTGAGTTATCGTGTTTTTAGCACGATGCCTATTTAGCTTCACTCTGTCCTTCCGTCTGTCCGTCTGTATGTTTACAAAAACTTTTATACCGTTTGAAATAGAGTAAAGAAATTTTAAGCACTGGTAGGTATTGCAAAAAAAGCTAATTTCGTAGAAGAACTTTTTTCTGCAGCCCCACCCGTTACGGCGCTATAGTGTTTAAAGTTGGAAAAAGCCCTGTACTTAAATTATTATAACAAGAGTTCTGTTAGGTGCATTTTCAATCTGAAATGGTTTCTTTCTGCTGGTTTTACAAAATTTATAAATTTTTAAAAGGCAAATGCTTAGGGTTGCCATACGGTACTGAAATTTACCATAATGCAAAACTCAATTTTTGAAAATTGTTACAATAAATACATTATAATCAATTGAAATAGTTTAATTTATTAAACATCTGCAATTATGTTTAAAAAAAAAATCTAAATTTTTTAAGATTAAATTTTGGGAGTTAAAGTTTTAAGAAATATCAATTTTTTTTAATTTTTCTTTATATTTAAATTAATTAAATAATTAATAAACCACTTTTTACAATCTAATTTTAATAATTACTTTGAATGTTCTGTTATAAAAAATTATATTATTGTTAAAGAATATTTAAAAATAAATATATAAGTATTTTGCAGAAGTCGGTTAAAATTTAATATTAATATATTAATACTTAAAGAAGTAATTAATTAATTATGTAATAATTAAAATATAACTTAATCTCACATAAATTTAATTTTTAACTAGAATAAAATATTATAATTAAAATTTATTTGTTTATGAGGGAATGATACACTACTAACCCACATATTTTGGCTTGCTGCGAAACTGATAATTCTCGATCCATTATCATTTGTTAGATCATGCATGGAGTATCCGCCTGCTACTTGCTTGGTAAAGCTTTCCTTACCAATTTGGGCATTAAAATCGCCCATTATAATGACCATATCATGTTTTGGTATTTTGCTACATGTACTTGCTAGCACATCATAGAAATTATCTTTGTCTTCTTCCGGGCTAATTTCCGTTGGTGCATATACTGACATTAAAGTTATATTTTGATATTTTCCTTGCAGTCTCATACAACAAATCCTATCATTAACCGGTTCAAAAGAAAGAAAGCTTTTATGGGTTTTTTTATCTATGTAGAAGCCTGTACCGTTCATGCCAGTTCTTTCCCCCCCACTATAGTATATATAATAGTCTTTCTTTTTTATTACATTTTGTTCTTTGTATCTTATTTCTTGAAGCGCCACTATATTCATTTTGTATCGTTTCAATTCGTCTGCTATCTCTGCCATTTTACCAGGTTTAAGCATTGTCAAAATATTCCAATATCCGAGTGTCAAATCATTTTCCTTAATTCTTGCCATAGGTCGTTGCCGTAAAGTCCGATCTAATATCCGAGGCATTTGTTGCGGGTTCATGACATTTGTGATTGGTATAGAATCGTCAATCCTATGACCGCATTTTATACCTACTGCTAGGTTATTTATCTGCCGCCCCTCTGGGGTCAGACGCAGACCAAGGAGCCGCTCATTCTGAGTCAGACGCTTCTGGATTTAGTTTAATTTCGGAGTTGTCATCTCCTAGCCTTTGAGAAACCAATCCCATGAAGTACAAGGCAGCACCAAAACGGCAGTTACTTCGAAAGAAACTGCTTTAGTCAAGCCTATGTTTTACAATACATAAGACTTGACCCGCCAAAATCTCGTTGGTTAGCCGATCCTAATTACTCTACCTGGGTTGGGTACCAGATCTTCCATTAGGATTCCTCATAAACAAATTCACAAACAAACTTGGAAAATACCAGGCAGAAGAGGTGCGAACCAAATTGATCACCTTTTGGTAGACAAGCGGCATGCCACTTCCGTAATTGATGTAAGGAATTGTAGAGGTGCAAATTGTGATTCTGATCACTATCTCATCAAAGCTAAAATAAGGCAAAGAATTTCTGTAGTAAATACAAAAAAGAAACAAAAAACCAATAATTGGGAAATAGATAAACTAATCACAAATGAAAACCTAAGAAACGGATACCAAGCAGAATTGGTACGCAAAATAGAAAATATTACTCTAGATGCCAATAGCAATATTAACGAAAAATGGAAAGATATGCAAAATGCAATAGTTACAACGGCATCGGAAATTATCCCCAAAAACAACGGAAATAGAAGAAATGAGTGGTTTGATCAAGAATGCAAAGAAATTATAGAAGTAAAAAATGAAGCGAGAAAGAAGCTGCTAATACAAAGCACAAGAGCAAATTAAATTATATATAAGCAAAAAAGAAAAGAAGCGGATAAACTAATGAGAAAGAAGAAGAGGCAGTCTTTAAATAAGCAAATTGAAGAAATTGAAAATAATGCTGAAAGGCATATTAAGAAATTCTACAACAGCGTAAAAATACAGACATCGTCGTATGAGCCAAAACTCAATGCATGTTTAAGTAAAGAAGGAAATCTACTCAACGAACAACAACAAATACTAGAAAGGTGGCAGGAGTATTTTGACGAATTACTGAATAATGAACAAGTAAGGAGCAATACAAGCCAAATGGAGCCAATATATTCAGTTGAAAATGAAATTCAAGAACCAACTCTAGAGGAAGTGATCAATGCTATTAAGAAACTTAAAAATGGAAAAGCAAGTGGGGAAGATACTATAATATCTGAATTGGTAAAATAGGGCGGAAGGGAACTGTATAAGAAATACCACGACCTAATAAAAATTATATGGCGTACAGAAAACATTCCAGAAGCCTGGCAAAAAAGTGTTATTATCCCAATACATAAAAAGGGAAACAAAAAAGACTGCAATAATTATCGTGGAATATCTCTGCTCAATATAGCATACAAAATATTCTCTAACATACTACATAGTCGTATTGACACTATAACCGAAACAATTATTAGTGACTATCAATGTGGTTTTAGAGTAAACAGATCAACTATGGACCAATGCTTTACTCTGAGTCAGATATTTGAGAAATATAATGAATACGCAAGAGATATACACTGTCTGTTCATAGATTTCCAGAAAGCTTTGATAGCATAGACAGAACTAAAATTAGTGGTATTCTTAATAGACTTGGCATTCCAGAAAGTTAACAAAATTAGCATGTCTAACCCTGACAAACACAACTGCAAGAGTCAAAATTCAAGGGGTGTTCACTGAATCTTTTAGAATAGAATCGGGAGTTAAGCAGGGTGATGCTCTATCAACATTACTATTTAACCTAGTTCTTCATTATGTCGTAAAAGAGATAGATCCTCAAGGAACTATATTTATAAAATCCATACAAATATGCGCTTTCGCCGATGATATTGTAATAATTGCTAAGAATTTAAGAGAGCTAAAAGAAACATTTACACGTTTGGAAACTGATACTAGAAAAGTGGGACTGATAATAAATGAACCCAAAACTAAATACTTCGTAAAAAGCAAATCACATATGCCAACGCAAGATTTGAATATTAATGATTATAAGTTCGAAGGTGTTCATCAGTTTAAGTATCTCGGAGTTGTATACAGTAAAAGTGAAGACACCGCTGTGGCAATACGGGAAAAAATACAAGCTGCAAGTAGATGTTACTATACATACTCCAGACTTATGAAATCCAGGCTGTTGTCGAGAAATACAAAGCTAAAATTATACAAAACATTAATCAGACCGGTTCTAACATATGGATGTGAAACATGGACGCTTAAAACTGCAGATTGTAGACAACTGGGAATATTTGAGCGTAAAATACTTCGAAAAATATATGGACCGGTTAGAAACGAAGATGGTACCTACAGATCAAGAAATAATTTCGAGCTTGAGCAATTGACTGAACATAGAACCATAATAAGATTCATAAAAGCGCAAAGGTTAAGATGGATAGGACATGTTATAAGAATGCCGGATAACAGAACAACAAAAAGAGTGTTTCTCCACCAAATGCAGGGTACTAGAGGTAGAGGGAGACCAAAAAAAAGATGGCTAGACGCTGTTGAAGATGACATAAGGATTTTAGGAATAAGAAATTGGAAGAGAGTTGCACAAGATCGGGATGTATGGAAGAGAATTATAGCGGAAGCTCAGGTTCATCAAGGACTGTAAAGCTATAGAAGAAGAAGGAGAAGAATTAAAATTTATTTATTTTCAAGAAGATATTTCTTTATAATAATCAAAATAATTTCTAAGAATTAAATTATTTTAAAAGTTATTTTTTAAGCTTTCCAGGAATTGCATTAAAAGTGTAATAACCAATAGGGTGTAAATTTGATTAATATTTCTTTTTCTTCAGTTGGTATTATAAAAACTTGTAATTTTTAAACAATTTTCGGCAATTTCATAAATGATAGATTATCAACAGATCCCATTGCACTGAGGTAAGAATTAATAAGCAAGTGATGAAAAACTTCAAAAGTTCCTAAAAAAGCACATTTGAAAAGCTACACAATGTTTTATAATGTGTTTTGGGTAAGAAAAAACATATTATATATAAATATGTTTTATATAAATATAAAAGTACCTACCGTATGGCATTTAAATTGATAAATTTATAAAGTTTATTAAAGCCATGTCTGGAATGAAAATATAATATATCCATAAAAACTTTTTTTATAAAAGATCAGATGTAGGACTTTTTTTGAATATGGAGGGCTCTAGTTTTATAACAAGTGTGGCTACAGGTAAAATTTCTTCCTTGCAATAATTTTTTTTACATATCTCTGCGGAATTAAAATTTCGTTTATTTATTTCAAACGGTGTAGAAGTTTTGTAAACTTATAGATAATTCCGTATAAACTTAAAAATTCAAAATTCGAAAAGTGGCCAATTCTGAAAAGTATTTAAAAACCCTAGAATCAACTCCTAATTTAAAAAATCTAAAAATGGTTATGAACGTTTAGGCTTATGAGATTGAAATCAAATCCAATTTTATGCATTAAACCAAAAATTTGCATAAATTTTATAAGAACTGTAAGATTTTAATAAAATTAATTTTATATACCCAAAAAACACTAAAAATTAAAGAATTAAACTCATTTTTTATACAAACAATTTATTTTAAGTTCTTTGGCAATTATTCAATATTAATAAAAAAAACTTTATTATTTAAAAATGAATTTTAATTAAAAAATAATTAACTAAAAATTAAAAAAAAAAAAACATTTTTTGATTTGCATTACAACAATTCTTTTGAAATAATTTGTCAGATATTGTTTTTTAATACAATGTTGTTTAATTTGGCAACACTATTCTATATGAATTACAATTGTGCATTGTTTTTTTTTTATAGATTATTATAGGAAAATACTTTTGTTAAAATTAAAAATATCACAATTAGTTATTATAGTGTAGTACAAATAGTACATGCACATATATGTACATACGTATATATATTTACATTTGATTATTAAGTTGCAACAAACATAATTGTTTTTAATAAAATGTGAAGTTTTACTAAAACCGTTAAATAAGATCAAAATTGTAAAATGTCAAAAAAATTATATGCCATTTTGTTGTTGTTATTGTTGTTTTTTTTTCTAGTATGAAAGTTGTTCGTTTGTCATTCTGTCAAATTTAATCACAAACGACAAATGCTAGACTTTTTCAACAATTACAACAAAAAAATGTGATGATGCAATGCAAAAAGCAAAAAAAAAAATAAATAAATTGAATGCAATATTGTCTTCTTGTAATAATAATTGTGAAACCAAATGAAAAAATTAAATTTTGTATGTAGATATGTATATAATTTGTGTGCATGTATAATTCTGTATCAATGACATAATAACAATGACAACATATTTTCAGCATATTTTTTATTTGAAATGAACGGCAACAGGAAAAAAAAATCCGTTAGAATCGCATATAAAAAAAAAAACAAAATAAATTGTATTGTGTTTGAGGCTCGCTATTGTTATACAATGTATGCAATAATTGTGCAATGGTATTTTAATTGCAACTAAAAATCAGAAAATGAAACATTTATGGTTTTTCTTCTTTTATTTATTTGTATAGAATGTATATGTATGTATGTATATATATTTTTTTAACGGTAAAGTCACTAAGAACAAATGTGTCAGACAAAAAAAAAAAAAACAACTAAAAGAGAAACGAAAATAATTTCGGGAAATTTAAGGACCCCACACATAATAGTAAATTTAAAATTATATTTTGTACAAATAAAAAAATTAAAAGTTCATCACAACAATATTTGATTGAAATGAAATTTGTATATGTATTTTAAAACAAATGAATTTAAAGTTTGAGAGTATGCTACATCATCTCTTCCGCCAGAATCTTATGCGACAAAATCTTACATACAAAATTTTATTTTTGACAATGTTCTAGGACCTGAGCTAATTAAATTCTTGAATCTAGATTTTGCATCCAACATTAAAATAAAAAAAAATTATTTAAGAATTTGACATAACTATTTCATCCAATAAAAAATCCCAACTTATTCATCATATCACATATAGATATATATAAAATATTTTGGAAATAGTGACAACCGTCCTTTGAATCCAACTATTAATTCCTGCTATTGTAAAATTTGATAAACATTCTGTAGGAGGTGAATAACATTGATTGTAAAATGTCACCTTTCAAAAATTTTAGGAATATGGATTTTTTAAAGCAAGATTTTGTCGCTGTTTAATTATGATCCGCTCCCCAGCTTTAAACGCTTTTAAATATTTTATTTGGCGGTTATTCTTTAATTATAAGTAAATAGTAAAATTGTATACAAAAAATTTTTAAAATTTTTGGTTTTTAATACAACAATTTATTTTGTAATCAATTTTGATCGACATATGACTCATTTTTCTAGTGATATATTCATATTTTTTTATTGTCTTTAAAATAATTTATTTAATTTTAATTGTATTTTAAAATAAAATTAAAAATTCGTCAGTTATATATTGGTAAAATTTATTTAAAATTTTTATTTGAAAATCTACAATAGTTTGTATAATTTTCATGTATCATTTGTATATAAAATATATTTTTAATTGCTAAATTAATGGCTGTCAATATTATTTTTTCATATTAAAATTTATTAGTTATAAGATAAGTAATAGAAGTAAAATTGCGCGGTAGTTTTACAACGGCCAAAGGAAAATAAACAGTTTTAAAATTAAAGTCTAAATTTAATAAGACAGTATCGAGGATAACTGCTTATTTTGTAAAATAGTGGGAAAGCAGTGATTTAATTTAAAATTTGAAGTTCCTTTTAAAGTAACGCTATAGTTATTAATCAATGATTATTTATAATTTCAATATTTTAAAGCTTCATATACTCTGCACGTGACTTTAACTTTAAAGAGGAAAACATTGTTTGAATTTAAGTTGAACAAATGCAAAAGTAACGTAACATAGGGATACTGCCGAAATTAAAACATAATAAATTAAAACTGCATTTGAAAAAAATTGCGCTGAAAATTTCACAAATTTTTGTACCAATATGCTTAAAACTTGAAGATAACTGATATTTACGTTTTGGAATTAACAATCTGTTGTTGTGTACTTAGTTTATATTTTATAATAAAATTATAAGTATAGAATTGTTTACAAGATAATTTTTTTAATTAAATTAAATTTTATAAATTTAAATTTTATTTTGATGTCTATCAGTAAAATTGTGAAATTTACAAATTTACAATATTGGAACGTATAATAATAACACTTGTTTATTTTGAAACAAAATATTTTTACGATATTTGTATAAGCGAAAGTTTTAATTGCAATTACAATTTTTGAAAATAAAACCCATCAATAAACCGTTGTTTTTTTTTTTTTTTTTATTAAAAGCTCTATTAAAAGGTCGAACAACAAAATCTTGTCCTTTGTCAAAACAATTGTCAAAATTTTTAGTGAATGCGTTCCGTTTAGCAAACCAGTAAATTGAGAGAAAGTAGGAATGGTTTGTAAATGGAACGTTAATTTATTATTTGACATTTTTATTTAATAAAAATAAAAAATATAAAATTATAAAATAAATCTATAAAAAATAATATAAAAATTCAAAGCTTGATAATTGAAACTTAATAATCAATAATTTAAATAGTTAAATTATTGTACTCGGCTAAAATTTGTTTAATTGTTTAATCAAAATTAGAAAATTATTCTCATACAAATCAACTCTTTGCGCCTAAATTTTAAGTTCTACTGTACTTAACAACTAGACATAAATATAAAATATGGCAAAAAATTGTGCTAAATTGGTGCTAATATTGACAAAAGTGGTCTGAAAAGTGTTACTAAAATCAAACAAAAACAAATAATTGAAAGAAATGAAGAGTGGTTAATGAGCTTTATGTTGTGGAACTGGCTTCTGAAGTAATAAAAAGCAAGTTGATGGAGAAAAAGCGGAAATATCATCATCTTTTGACTGAAGTTAAAACCATTTGCCGAAATTTTTTTAATTTTCTACTCCTTGCTTCAAGGAGAGATTTCCAGCTACACCTGTCATTTATAAGTAGTTGATTGAAGAAAAGAAAACTTTATTCCTCATATAGGAAGGTAAGCAATTTTTTAAAATAATAAATGTAGTTTATATTTCTGTATATGCTTTTTATTTTAAAGAAATATGAATACCTACACATTTAAATATTAAACCTTTTGTTGATTAAGAATCATCTATAAACATATGCATATATATTTAATTAAGAGTAAAGCATATAATCTTTCTAATCCTGTACGAAAAGGTGATGATTTAAAACAGAATTTAATTTTAAGTAAGTTTTATAAAACAAAAGAAATTAACCAGCTTTAATAAAAGACAAAATTTCAATAAAACAATATTTAAAAAAAAACAAGATTTTTATAAAACTAAATTTTTAGAAAAGAGATTTTTATAAAAAGTGTTTTTGATAAAACTAAAGAATTTAAGAAACTGAAATTCTATAAATAGAGATTTTGATAAAGAAGACTTTAAAATTCATGATTTTGATAAAACAAGATTTTAAAACTGACAGATAGTATAAAAGAGAAACGCAATTTTGGTAAAAAAAAGAAATTTTGATAAAACGACTTTTTTAGAAGCAAAGTTATTAAAAGACGATTTTTTGATAAAACTAAAATTTAAGAAACACGACTTTTATAAAAAGTGTTTTTAAAAAACCGAAATTGTCACAAAACGAGTACGAGATCTTAATAAACGAAGTCCGTCCGTTAAAGAAAATCAAATAAAAGAAATATTCGTTTTGTACAAAAAAGAAAAGTGTTTTTAATAAAACACTTGTATCTCTTCGTAACACTTTTCCCAAATTTTATTATAATTTTTTATTGTTTTTAATCATTAAAAATTTATACTTTTTTGAAAAATGTTTTTGCTAATTTTACAACTAATTACTTTTAAGCGAATTAACAAAAATACACAAACTATTTTTAACAAATTAATTATCAAAAAAATTAAAATTTTTCAAATAATTATTTTGTTATTTTCAAATGATTTATATTACTTTTAGACACTACTAAAATGATGTAATCAGACTTAGTATATATGTATAGTATATATATATATATATATATGTATATTTAAATGTGACAATGAGAATAAAAATAACCTTAAAGAAATTAAAAAGAAAATATTGTTAAATTTTTGAAAATTAATTAGAACTGACAACAGGAACGACCTTTTAAGCCACTTAAATTTAAAAAAAAATAAAACAAACGTTTTTATTTTAATTTGTTTCTTATTTAATTTTGTTTTTTTTATTTTCTTTTTTAATAAATTAAAAGAAAATTGAAAAAAAAAAATTTCAGACAATAAAAAAATACAAAAGAATTGAAATACCAAATTAACATTAGAAATTGGACAAATCTTTATAGTTCTTTTGCAAAATTATTCAAAGTGTCTCTTTTGCAATTGTTTTTAATTTCTTCTCTGTTTCAATTTTTTTTTTTTTTTTACAATTCTTTTGTTTTTTAAATGTTAAATTTCATTTGTTTTTTTTTTTTAAGAAAAATGAAAGAAAACGAAGCATGATACAAAAAAAGAAAAGGGAAAATTTTCTTTAAAAAATAAAAAATCAAAATTATGCTGAACTTAGACGCTGTCCGAGAAAATTTGAAATTTGTAACGAAAAGTAAAAACGTGTGCTTCTTTAATAATAATCATCGTTATCATTTGATGAAAAATCGTTTTTCTTAAATAATATTTTTTTTTTTTATTTTAATTTTGTTTTTGTGTCAAATAAAAAAAAATTGTATGAAAAATAAAAAAAAAAAATGTAAAATAAAATATTTAAAATATAAAAGATTGTTTTTTCAATTTTTATTTTGTTTCAAATAACAATAGAATTTTCATTTGGTAATAATTTATAATTAGAACTAAAAAACTATTAGAGTGTATAAAAATTGTATTTTATTTTTATTAGATACAAAAAAACATGAATATTTTCAAAAAAAAAAAAAAAAAAAAACAGAAAATGCCTTTAAATTATTTATCTATTAAATAAAAAAACAATAAAATGAAAGGAATGTATGGTAGAGGTAGGCTGGTTAAAAATAATTTAAATTATTGATAGTAAAATTTTTTAGACTGACTATACTTTAATACGAAATTTCATTGAACTTAAAAATGGAAAATCATATTAAATAATTTGAAAATATAACCAGGGCTGCAATTTTGGTTTTTATTTAACAAATTTGATAATACCCCTAACAATAATAGTCATATGATGTCATCTGTCTGTTATAGTTAGGGGTAATTTGTTTTGTCAGTTGGTAAGTTACTAACTTTTTTCTCAACTTTCTCAATTTTTGTTGAAACGGACAGCTTCAAAGGCATCTAACAGATTTCTTATTAATTTAATTTCTTAACCTCAACAAAATGGAGCCACAGCAGGAAGAAAATTTTCTTACTTAAGTCTATTAAAATAATTAATGTGAGAACATACGAATTATATGAATTTTTTTTTAAGTGCTAACTGTTCAACTGTTAGACTAATAAGCCTGTGCATGTGCCTGTGTAAGAGGGGGTCATATTATATTCGTGTTATTTGAATTGATCTTAATGAATTCCACATACAATATAAACATGATTTAGTACTACACTTTACAACATGTAGAAAGGTGTGAGATTTTCAATAGATACAATTCTGTTTTGTTTATTAAATAAGAATTTTGTATTTAAGCTATATGGTATTCTTTATCTGTGAGTTATAATGTCCAATTAAATTATTTCTTTATATTTTATATTTGATTATATTGTTATATTAATGTATTTTTTATTAAAGATATATGTATAATTATTAATTTTTGATTAAGCCATTAATTTTAACGCAATGGCGTCATCAAAAACTAAATAAAAGTTTTCTACTTTCATCGGCAATTTGAATGGACAGCCAAAACATTTTTTTTTAATTCAGATATTTACGATATTTTTTCAAAGTAATTTCCATTACCATTACTCCCGACGACCAAAATATAATAATAATACAATATAGTGAAATATAATAAATAGTATTATTATAATATAAAAGTTGTAGTACAACCCTTAATTGTCTTAGTAAACTATGGCTTTAAAATATTGAATTATCACTTATGATATATATAATATAAATAAATAAATAAATATAATTTGGTAACTTTTTCTCTGCGTTGGTAAGCTTTTCATTTCAACATGGGACATAGTTATTTTTTGGAGTTGCAACCCTGGATATAACGATACATGGCAGAATAATAAAATTCTAACTAACATTTTTTCACATTTTGAATTACAAAAAAGCTTGAAATTTATTTAGGATCAAATTTGCAATAAAAGAAATCCTATCTACATTATTTAAAGAGATATAAAGAAAAGTAAATCTAACTTACACTTTTTTTAGCCCCATTATTTTATAAAGGCCATATGCAATTACTGTTATATGTAATTCAGTTTCAATAAATAGTTTTCGTAGGATTCATGTTCTAATAATAAGCCTTATTTATATACAAAGTAAAGTTAAATTAAATTGAAACTAATATAAAATTGATATGAATTGAATTCTATGGTTAAATTTTATAGTTTTTTAGAGCTTCGTTTGCAAAATGTTTGATAATTTTATGATAAAGGTTTTTAGTGTAAGATTTATTAAAAATAATTTTTGAAAAATTAATTCATTTTTTAATTATGCTGCAATATTTAGTTAGTCCACATTATAAACATTTGGCTTATTAACCAAGGGAGTGCAGGTTCGATGCCCGTACGTGCCATGAATTTTTATCATCAATTATTGAAAAGTAATTTTTCTTTACAAATCTCTATGGTGACCAAATATATATAGAAAAATATAAAATATATGATATAAACAAAATAAATAATAGTACTAATAAAATTATTAAATTTTATAATCTGCCACCATTGCAAAGCAAAGGCATGCTTTACTCCCTCATCACATTGTATGAGGTTAGGTACTGTTTATAAATATATAAATAAATAAATAATTAAATACACAATAATTGTATTATAATTTTTGAAAACCTTTTATTCAATATATTAGTAAATTTACAGTTTTAACATAGTAGAAATTCTATAAATCGTTTAGGGTCTAACAAAATTTTAAGAAGTTTTAGCAAATAATTTTTATGAGTAAGCTAACTTCAGACCCATTATGTCAAATTAAATTTTTTGATAAAAGTCTTCAAAACAATTTTTTTGTTTTTTAGGAAAGTTAACGTTTTTTTTCAAACTGGGGTGAGCGAGAAACAGCTTTTCTAATAAATAATTAAGAAGCAATTCCTATTCTTATATTCAGAAAGTTTTGTACAATTTCAGTTCTCTTCACTTATTTGTTATGTACAAAAAGGGGTTCACTTTTGCATGCAGTAGCTTTTCAATGTTACAAAAAAAATTGTATTAAATTTCACAAATACTGTATTACTTCTTTTATTTCACAATTCTTCTACTGAAATTTGAAATAATTTGAAACTAGTAATGGAAAAAAAAATGACATAGAGTAATTTTAGTAAAAGATTTTGTTTTCATTTGTTTCTTATTAAGAACTATTACTGTTATATTAATATTAAATGTCAATGAAATTTTCATAGTTTTCCAAATCCTTTCCAAACTTTTTGTATTAAGTCACTTTTCCTAAAATTAATTAGTTGTAAGCAGTTGTTTTAAAAAAATATTAAGATTCTTTAATATTTAAAATATTTCGAAATAAAATATTAAAAAAATAAATAAAACTTTCAAGCATCATTTCTATTACTTCATATAAATTTAATCAATTTAAAATTCTTTAATTTTTAATTGAATATTTCACAACATATGTATAATTTAACTGCTTTAAAAATTCACAATATTAAATTTGTATCTATAGAATAACAACAATATTCCAGTTTTCATCATCTAAATCAAAAGTTGTCAAAAAATAAGGATATGCCGTTTGGCAATAATATTTGTTTTTAAGTTTTAAATTAATTTAAATTTTTAATATAAGTAAATGATTAATATAAATGATTAATTTTCATATTGTGAACATATTTTGTATTAAAGTCTTTGACACTTGACATATATAAAAAATGTTACTAGGAAGATGATATTCTTCAGATATTTGAATTTCCTGGGGTTGGACATTTTTCAACTCTATGGCAAAATGTATCTGACCAATGGCGTAGTGGTAAAGACGCCGCCTTTCATGTGGAAGGTCTCGGGTTCAAACCCCGGTCAGATTATATCTAATAAAAAAATATCGTAAAATTGTATAATTATATCGTAATATAAAATAAGATTTAATAAAAATATATAAATAATTCTTTTGTAAGATTATAGATGGCGCAAAAAGTTAACATTTGCGCATTCATATTTCATAACTTTATACAATAGCTACAGCCGAGTAATCAACGGCTTAGTGAATATTATGATTAAAGAAACTGAAGCCTAGTTTAAATAAACTTGATGAATGCCCTATACTCCTTAAAGGAGTGGAAAAGGAATAAAAAAAAAAAAAAAAAAATGTTTTAATGTTAACAATTAAAAAAAATTTGACATAAGAATTTTTTCAAATTTAATTTTTAAAAAAATAAAAACACACTAAGTAATTAGAGTAAAAAAATTTGTTTTTGACTTAATTATGAAATGATTTTTTTCATTCACCATGGACAATTCTATATAACAAGCTTGAAATTTTTTAAAGTTACCACTTAAGTTACAAATTAGAGCTACAAAGTTAATTTGATATAATTAAAAAATATTTTCGGGAAATTTTAAAAATTTACAGATTTAAAATTGAGGGAAACGTTTTAAATTAATTTATAATTTAATTTTAATTAAAAATAATTGATTATTAATATTTATAAACAGTCTCCTACTAACCTATACAATGTGATAACTGAGTGATTCAGTCTTTACTTTTATGTGTGACAGGTATATATTTTATGAACTCTCAAATATGATATGAACTCTTATTGATATAAATTATAATTTATATTTTTTTATTAGACTCGACCTGGATTTGAACCCACAACTCTTCGAATAAAATTTCGACGTCCCAACCACTTAGCAACCCACCGAATTTTTAAATTAATATTTAAACAAATAAATTACTTTTAATAAAATACGTTTCTCTTTAAATTTTTCAATATTTAATTTATTTTATTATATGGCAATACCTATACATAATAGAATACTAATTATTTCAAATATGTAAAACATTTCAGGCAGGATACTTATATGAATGTAAATAGCAATATAATTAAAAAATTTATAAGAAATATATATAATAGATATGTAACATACATATATATATGTACCGCACAACAAATAAACGATTGAATTACTAAGAAGAAGGTAATTATATTAATAATAAAATTTACAAAAAAAAAAAATTGTTTTCATAAATTAATTAAAATATTTTCTAAGAATTAGTAAATAATTTATTTTGGAAATTTTACTTGCAATATCTTTAGATTTCATATTTTAATTTATGTAATTTCTATACTATAGAATTTAAAAAAAGAATTTTTAATAATATACATATTTTCTTCTTGGAAATATTCTTTAAATAAAAACTTTCATAAAATATTGAATTCCTTGAGTTTAAAATTCTGAATATAGTAATATATAAAGTATTTCAATAATTTTTGCATATAAAGTAAGATACGTTTCCATTTAAATTTCTTGGAAAAGTAGTTGTTATGGAAAGTAGTTTCAGTATAATTAAATGATTAATGATAAATTTATGTTACTAGGCAAGTATAATTTAAAAACTGTATGAATTCGATCCTATAATATTGTATTTGATTTAATTATATAATACGAAAAAAATTTGCATTACTCTTAAGCTGATGAATTTAAAACCCTATTTTAAAGAATACTTTTATCAAAGTGTTTTCTTAGGTAATTTTCATCTCCCCATTCAAGCTGAGCCCTATATATTGCACCAAAGACTTATCACTAATCAAATAATCTTATTTTTTTGTTAAATATTTACTGTACCAAGAAACACCTTATGTAACAAACAAATGAAGCTTGATTAGTAAAGACACTCACTTATCAAAAAGTTTACAATAATAATTCTATAGTTGTAAAATAATATTTAAAAAATTTTTAAAATATGTTACTATAGTAACTGATAAGATTTACGGTAAATTTTTTATTTTTAAAATAAAATAAAAACAAATATTTTTTTCAATATATCTATACTTTTATTAAAGTATTACTAGCCCCCTAAAATGTAGAAAATAAATAATTGAAGGTAGATCTTGTGAATTTGTTACTGTTTTAATATAAAAGTAAATTGCTGGTATAAAAAACAGTTCTTTTAATGTTTAAAAACTTTTAAGCCTAAAGTATTGAAAATTTTCATTAACCAAAAATTAATGGTAGATCTTTTGCATTTAAAAGTGTTTTAATATAAAAGTATATTGCTAAAATGATAGACAATTCTTTTTTCAGTTAATCTTAATCCAGCAATTTACTTTTATTATTATTATTATTAATATATTTGTCTAGAATGAGGTGTAACAAACGCATTCAATTAAATGTGTTTTGTTGGATGTGTTCAATTATAAAAAAATAAAATATTAATGTTTTGTTGGATGTGTTTTATTTTAGAAAATAAAATATCATAAATTATCATAAGCAGGCCAAAAAATATTTTATTTATTTTTAATAAAAAAAAAAAATTTTTTTTGAAATGAAATTTATTTATTAGTATATGAATAATTTCATTTCAGTTTTAAAAATCGCAGAAGATTTTCTGGAAAATTTTAAATAAATAGTAAGACATTTTGTAAATAAAAACTAAGAAGACAATGCTTCACAGGCACATTTGTGTAGTAAGTCCTAATAATTTTCAGTGCAAATTTGAAATAAGGGCGAAAGCCCAATGTATGCTTTGATGCATTGCTTGGTTTGCTTAACCAAATAAACCAAGCAATGTATTAAAGTAATTTCAAAGTTTCCCCTCATCTCGCTCTCAACTAACTCTCAT
>OY720441.1:44986193-45012174 GCA_963082915.1 Dolichopus griseipennis
AGTGAAGTAAATATAATAAATAGTATTATTATTATATAAAAGTTGTAGTACAACCCTTAATTGTCTTAGTAAACTATAGTTTTAAAATATTGAATTATCACTTATGATATTTATAATATTAATATAAATAAATAAATATAATTTGGTAATTTTTTCTCTATGTTGTTAAGCTTTCCATTTCGACATAGTATATAGTTATTTTCTGGAGTTGAAACCCTGATTATAACTATACATGGCAGAATAAAAAAATTCTAACTAACATTTTTTCAAATTTTGAGTTACATAAAAACTTGAAATGGATCTAATTTGCAATAAAAGAAATCCTATCTACATCATTTAAAGATATATACAAAAAAGTAAATCTAGCTTACACTTTTTTTAGCCCCATTTTTTATAAAGGACATATGTAATTACTGTTATTTATAATTCGGTTTCAGTCAAAAAATTTCTATAGTTCATTACACAACTATATGTATAATTTAATAGTTTGTTATATTCTATTTTTTAATTTTCACTAAAAAATTGTTCTATGTTTCAAATTAATCCTTTTTATATTAACTTTATTTACTAAATACTTTGAAATTTTTTTTAAACAATTTTCTTATCTGCCACATGGTATTTTGATAAGAAGCATTTTATACTTAGTTTATTTTTGGTTTTGTTTTGTTATATCAATTCATATACGAATTAATTATTAACTAACATTCTTTAAAATTAAATGCTTTAAACAGAAAGGTGAATACATACATTAATTTAATTATATGTGAAATTTAGAATCGTATTAATAATAATTGGAGGAGGTAATAAAGCAAAAGGAGCTAATAATAATGTCTTATTTATATACAAAGTAAAGTTCGTAAATCTTAGCTGCAAAGAAGTAAATTTTTTATTTCAATGTCAGATTTCGAAAAGGATTAAATTAAAACTAATTTAAAACTGATACTAATTTTAAATTAATTGAAGTTTATGTTTAAATTTTATAGTTTTTTAGAGCTTCAATTGCACAATATTTGATAATAGAAAGTTTTTTAGTGTAAGATTTATTAAAAAATAATTTTTGAAAAAGTAATGCATTTTTAAATTATGCTACAATATTTAGTTAGTCCACATACTAAACATTTGGCTAAGTAACCGAGGAGATGCAGGTTCGATTCCCGTACAGTTCAAAAAAATTTTAATTGAAAAATATTATTGAAAATTAATTTTTCTTTACAAATCACCATTGTGACTAAATATATAAATAATAATAATAATAAAATTAATAGATGGTATAAACTGCCACACCTAAATAGCAAAGACATGCTTCATTGTGATGAGGGACATTATTTGAGGTAAGGTACTGTTTATAGATACACAATATTTTTAATTATAATTTTAAAAAACCTTTTTTTTATTAGGTATATTAGTAAATTTTCAGCTTTAACATAGTAGAAATTCAATAAATAGTTTAGAATCATTGGAACAAAATATTACGGGGTTTTAAGAAATAATTTTTATCAGTAAACTAACTTTAGAACAATTATGTTAAAAGTAATTTTTTAATAAAAGTCTTCAAAACAATTTCTTTATTTTAATCTAGCAAAGTTAACGTTTTTAAATCAAACTTTAGTGAACAAGAAACAGCGTTTCAAAAAAATAATTAAGAAGCAATTCCTATTATTTTATTCATTAAGTTTGGTAATGCTTCACTTTTGCATGCAGTAGCTTTTACAAAGTTAATTTGATATAGTCAAAAAATTATTCAGGAAAATTTTTAAAAAGGTTTAAAAATTTACGAAAACGTTTTAAATTAATTTTCATATATTTTTTTTATTTATGAACAGTCCCCTACCACATACAATGTAATAAGTGAGCAATTCAGCCTTTACTTTTCAGGTGTGACAGGTATATCGTATATATTTTATATTATGATATAAACTCCTATTGATATAAGTTATAAATTATATATTTTTATTAGACCCGATCTGGATTTGAACCCACAACTCTTCGAATAAAATTTGGACGTCCCAACCACTTAGCAACCCCCCGAATTTTTAAATTAATATTTAAACAAATAAATTACTTTAACAAAATATGTTTCTCTGTAAATTATTCAATATTAAATTTATTTTATTATATGGCAATACCTATACATAATAGAATACTAATTATTTCAAATATGTAAAACATTTCAGGCAGGATACTAGTAAATAGCAATATAATTAAAAAATTTATAAGAAATATATATAATATATATTTAACATACATATACATATGTATTTTATATCTATATTCTTTCGTACGAACAACAAATAAACGATTGAATTACTAAAAAGAAGGTAATTATATTAATAATAAAATTTACAAAAAAAAAAATGTTTTTCATAAATTAATTAAAATATTTTCTAAGAATTAGTAAATAATTTATTTTGGAAATTTTACTTGCAATATCTTTAGATTTTATATTTTAATTTATGTAATTTCTATACTATAGAATTTAAAAAAAGAATTTTTAATAATATACATATTTTCTTCTTGGAAATATTCTTTAAATAAAAACTTTCATAAAATATTGAATTCCTTGAGTTTAAAATTCTGAATATAGTAATATATAAAGTATTTCAATAATTTTTGCATATAAAGTAAGATACGTTTCCATTTAAATTTCTTGGAAAAGTAGTTGTTATGGAAAGTAGTTAAAATTAAATGATTAGTAATTCATTTATGTTACTAGGCAGGTATGGTTCAGTTACTATATAAATAAGATCCTATATTGTTTTTTTTTTTAATTATATAATACGAAAAACATTTGCATTAATCTAAAACAGATGCATTTGAAACCCTATTTTTAGATGGTAATTTTCTTAAATCCTTTCTTAGGTAATTTTCATTACTCCTTTCAAACTGGGCCCTATTACACCAACGGTTTGCAATAATCTTATTTTTTTGTTAAATATTTACTGTACGAAAAAACACTATATGTAACAAACCAATGAAGCTTGATTAGTAAAGATACTCACTTATCAAAAAGTTTACAATAATAATTCTATAGTTGTAAAATAATATTTAAAAAATTTTTAAAATATGTTACTATAGTAACTGATAAGATTTTACGGTAAATTTTTTATTTTTAAAATAAAATAAAAACAAATATTTTTTTTAATATATACTTTTATTAAAGTAGTACTAGCCCCCTAAAATGTAGAAAATAAATTATTGAAGGTAGATCTTTGGAATATGTTACTTTGTTAATATAAAAGTAAATTGCTGGTATAAAAAACAGTTCTTTTAATGTTTGAAAACTTAAATAATAACTTTTAAGCTTAAAATATTGAAAATTTTCATTAACCAAAAATTTATGGTAGATCTTTTGCTTTTAAAAGTGTTTTAATATAAAAGTTAATTGCTAAAATGATTCACAATTCTTATTTCAGTTAATCTTCATCCAGCAATTTACTTTTATATTAAAACACTTTTACAATTGAATTCACATAACTTTCTTTAAAAAAAAGTTTTGTAGGAAAGCTAAGGATTAATAAAATTTAATGTGGCATAAATGGTAAACGTATATAATAAGTTAATTTAATACCTATACATAAAACATTGTACTTATTATATACTTTTATATTAATTTGTCTGTGTCTATGGGTTTATTTTTCATTCTGTAAGTTAGTGATACATTAATATTAGAAATCTGATCATATATTCATAAGAATTCTATGGTACAGTGGTTAGCGAAGTGGCTTCGGATGTAAACAGATCTGGGTTCGATTCAATTGTAATTCAGAAAACATTAACTGTAATTCAGATTATTCAATTTTAATTCAGAAAGCATCAAATTGTAATTCAGAAAATCTAAATGTATTTAAATTTTAATTGATATTTAATAATTTAATTAAATTTTAACTTTTCACAGAATGAGAATATGAAGTCAAACGTGTATAAATACAATATAATGTACAAATATATATAATATGTATTTGGAGTATTAAATTAAAATGTCTGAATTACTTATAAAACAATTTGATATTAAAGACTGTCCGCAATTCTGAAGTTAAATTAATTAATATTATAGACAGTCAAACACCTCGAACAAATTTTCATAATATTTCAGGACAGTTAAACTTCTCTTCTTCTATATAGTCTTTTGTTAAAATACTGAATCCTATGTTTTAATCATATAAAAGAACAAAATTGTATTAAAAAGTCAGACATAACCAAAATTGGATTTAAATAGATAGATTTAAATTTAAGATACTTTTTTTTTTTAATTTAAATTTAGAAGAATATTTTTTCATAATAATATTTAAATCTTTGCTTCATAGTAAAAATTTATACTTAAATAATAATAATAGTATTTAACTATAAAAAGTTAACTATATTCAAATACACTATATAATAATAAATATATTATCTTAAATGAATATTAAATATTTAGTAAAATGCTTTTTTTTTTAATTCTGAAATAATTTTTCTAGATATTAAAAAATAAAAAAAAAAAATAAATTAATTTTTAATTATTCATACCTTTTCTTTTTATATATATATATATGCATACATTAACTCATGTATATTTATAATATATAAAGATGTATACATATGTATATATTATTTTGTAAGTATATAAGAGGATTATATATACATTAAAACGTAAACAAAATACATTATATCCGACGGTGTCAGATGTAAAATCATATATAATTTATATATATAATATATATATATATAAATATTATATAGATATATATAATCCTATATAATATGAAAATCAATATTTTTTTTTATATACATAAAACTTGTATATTTATATAAATATACTTTTTATTATTTTTTAATTAAACTTTTATATATTTTTTTTCAAAATTTAATTTTAATAAAATAATTATTTTAACTACAAATCAAATAATTTATAATTACTTTATTTTTATATATTTTTTTTTTTAAATAAAACTTGATTTAATTTTTTTTTTTTAATTACTTATCATTTCCTTTATTACATATATATATATATTCACTTTAAACATATATATATATATTTTCACTTGATGTGGAAAATTGTAAAACATGAGAAAACGAACCAAATCACTATATTATACATGTTTTAATATTTTTATTTAATTTTTTTTTTTTAAATTTTCATTTGAATTTAATTTTCAATTTTTCACTTTAAAATACAACACACATAATTTTTCTCTGATTTGAAAATAATTTTCAATTTATTTTCCATTTTATGAATTTTAATTATTTTTCAACATTTTCACAACTCCCCCCCGCGCAAGAAAACAGGAAAATTTTTAAATATGATTTTCATAAAGAAGTTTTTATAATTTTTTTTAATTTGTGTATCCTTTAGATACGCTTATCCTTTTTGTTTCAGTGGTTTTTGTTTTTCAGAACGAAATAATTATTTAAAGAACTATATTTTGTTTTTTTTAATTATGTTTTTGATTTAACTGCGTACCGTTTACACTTTAATATTAATTCCGATTATTGGGTTTTTTTTTTTTTTAAATTAAACTTATTTTAAAACTATAGATAAAAACATAAGTAGACTCTAAATTATAGAATTTAGAAGACTATAAGCTATTTTATAAACTAACTAAATTTTTATTTTGTCTATTTAATATTTATAAACACATATACATACATATATATATATATATTATTAATTGATAAGAAATTTAATTAAATTAATTTGAAACTAAACTTCAGTATTTTTAAAAACATAAAAAAAACTGAACAATTTAAAGATAAAAATGGAAAATTTAAGAATTTGAAGCACTACATAAAATATATTGTTGTATCTTATGTTTATTTGAGTTCTGAAAAATCCCGTCACTAGTTTGAAAATCTTAAATTTAAAAAGAATTTTACTTTTGTTTTTTTGTGTAGTGTTTAGACTTTAATTTAATTTTCCATTTTTATATACTTGATATATAAATATCTAAGTTATACTTGAATTATTATGTTCACAAAAATTCTTTTATAATATTTTGTTATTTCTTTATTAATTACAAACTTAGCACATATATTACTTATTTGTATATATATAATAATAATATTATATTTTATTTAAAATTTTGTATTTATATTTTAAGCACACTCTGTACACAATTTTTAATTTTTCGTATTAAAATAATAATAATGAAAATATATATTTAATATTAATTTTTTTTTTTAAATTTTATTTTTCTTATATATAAAGATATATATGTATATTTATTTATATATGTACATACATATTTTTTTTTTGAAAATAACTTTTTTTTTTTTGATTTTTGGATATTTATATGTGATTTTATATATATATATTTTTTTTTATTATTATTATTATTATTTATTTTTGATTTTTCATTTCTTACATTTTGATATTTTTTTTTAATTTTATTTTTTGTTATTATTTATTTGTAAATTTATTTTTTCTTTTTATGTTATTTTTTATTTTGGGTTTTTTTGTTTTTTTTTTTTTTTTTAATCAAAAAATAAAAAACTTAAAAAACACGGCGTGCGAAAAATCCTATAGTGTGCTGTGTGTGCATGCGAGCCAACTATTATCGAGCACTACATAACATCATTAAGACAACGAGATGAAGGAAAAAAACCATCTCCGTTTTTAATTTTCTTTTTTTGTTTTTTGAATTGAAAATTTTGTGATGAAACATAGAAAATTTCGAAAAAATAAAAAGAACAAAAATCAAAAAAAAGAAAAGAAACACAAAAGTAAAAATAGAAAAGAATAAAAACATAATAATAATAATAAAAGTCAGAAAGAGATAAACAAATAGAAGGAAAATATTTTAAATTGAAAATTTCAATGAGAAAAACAATTTATTTTCAAGAAAGGAAAGATTTTCTAATGACAAAATGCAAATCATTAAAAAAAATTGAGAGTAAAAAATTGAGAGAAGAGGATGCTGGTATTCTCTCTTATAATAAAAATAGAAAAACCATGTTAGAAATAATTTTTCTCATTTTCAGTTCGAATTCAAAAATGTATATTGGAATTGTTTTGAAAAGTTTTCTCTGTTTTGGTTTTCTCAGAAAAGGACATCTGTTTCAAATGCATACAGTTTTTATGCTGTTAGATTACAGAAGGGAAATATGTAAGAGAAAATTTTGTAAGAGAAAGAATTTTGTAAAAGAACTCAAGCTTTTTTTAAAAATTTATTTTATTGAAAATAATTTAAATGTCATTTTGAGTGAAATGTGTAATATTATAACATTGTAATTTAAAATATTTGAGTGATTATAAATGATATGAATCGAAGCTATGGTTTAATTAAACGGTCAAAGCGATTATTATCTATATTTTCTATAACTGGTGTAACAACTTGTATGATTGTAAATGGTTTTTTTTCTATCCAATCGTTGAAAGAATTTCTGAGCGGTATATCCGATGCTTTATTTAGAGGTCTTGGACACGCATAGACAGCTAGTGAATGATTTTTCAAAATAAATTTTAAATATATCGGTTGGAAGTTAAGTGGTACATAAAAAGAGCGACGAGGGCATGAAAAAATCAATCACTGGCTATCTGCATATAGAACGAAGCCAAAAGCTGTTTGTATGATTGAGATAAGACAGACTATAAGACATTTTTTAGATGAATTTTATTAGCATGCTAATCTTCTTATACTATCTTTATAACTTATCCCAAAAATTTATAATTACTTTGAATTAGAATTGCATAGAACAGTTGAGAAGCTTGAATAAATACAATCTAAACCGTTGTTACCTAGCAGTTAATATTCACAAATTATATGGAATCCTTTTAAATTAAAGGATTTAATATTAATAGTTTTGTATAGGGATTGAAATATATAATTTAGGCATTGATTATTTATAGCCAACAATAAAATTTTGGACTTTGGTTTTTAAAATAAATTCAATGATGGCTTGCACGATTAGCTTATACACATCATTTTTACTAATCTTACTAATTTTTTATACTTTACACATTTATTTTGTTTATTAAATTCGAAAAATATTAACGGTCAATAATAAAAAACATAAGTCTAAAATTATTTATTTATTTATATAGAGTCCCTTATTTCCTACAATTGAGATTATATATAAATTAATTTTCTAAGTAATATTATTTATATTGTTAATATCATATATTTTACTATTTAATTTGGTCACCATGGAGATTTGTAAAGAAAAATAATTGAAAAGTTCAAATATATATTTTATGACCAAACCTGCACGAACTCGCACTCTCTCAGTTAATAAACCAAATTTTAACGCACTACACTATGGAGACTCTTCTAAACATTCAATAATGATTAATTTAAATAAAACTATAGTAAAAAATATATTGTTTTATTAAAAAACAAATTTAATTACAATTTAATGATATATTAATATAATTTATATTTTATTATAAAATTAATTTTTAATTAATTTAAATTAAACATTAACAGAATATTTACATTCAAAATTGCCAAAACAAAAGCTTTCAAACTTTTGACAGTTTATATTTACAAAATGGCTACCGTTAAATGTCATCAAAATATATTTTCGTTAATTTAAAATATATTATAAAAAAAAATAAGATAAAATTTAAATAGATATATATATATATATATACATACGCAAAAATATAAATACATCTTTCATATATAATATAAAAACATTGATTTAAACGAAAAACGTGTGAAATTTCAATAAAAAAAAATAAAAAAATTAAAAAATAATATTTTCAAAATAAGAAAACGTGAATTCAATTTATCATTAATTTCCCCATATACTAAAAAAAAACAAACAAAAATAAAAACAAAAAAACGAAGATGCAAGTTCAAATGTTTTCAATGATTCTAATGACTTTATCATACACTAGATGAATATCTGAATTCTGAAATGAGATGAACGTGTTTTTTTTTTTCAATTTTTCTCTATTTTTAAATATTGTAGGAAAATTCGTTTTAATAAATCTGAAGTGCGCACTGCGCATATTCATGAGAGATAATCGAAGGAAAATATGAGAGACAAATTCGAATTTATCTGATACGAGTACGAGACTGTGAGACTGCGAGACAGTGACAGTAAAAAAAAATTGAGATTGAAAACATAGAATAGAAGAAAAATATTAATAAATATTTATATAAATATATATAAATATGTATATTTAAAAATATTAATTTTTTAATATAAATATTATAGGAATATATAGAGTTTATTTTTCAATATCACGTTCTTTTAACTTTAAAAATTTGTTTATTTAAATTATAATTTTTCTTTTTTTTTTTTACTCATAAATTTTAAATCTCACAGATACAATATTAAATGTCATAATTACGTCGTGTTGTTTCAATTTTAATTTCATTGAGTTTCATAATTGTTTATAAGCAGTTTCTATTATAGAAGTACATTAACATCGTTTACGTTTTGTCTTTTTATATTTTATAATTTTTATTTATTAAAAAAAATTTTATGGTTTTTTTTTAAAAATTTAAAAAAAAAAAAAAATAATTTCAAAAATTACAAAAAAAAAAAACCAAAAATTTATTAATAAAAATAAAAATAAAACGAACAAAGTTCAATATTTTCTATTCTATTTACAATAATTTGGCAACATTAGATTCATAATATTATAAATTTTTCTTCAAAAAATTGTCGTTTACAAATTTTTATACTCGGTTTTTTTTTGTTTTTGTATTTTATTTTTTTGGCAATTTTTTTTTTAAAATAAAAACAAAAACTACAAGATATTTAACGTTAACGACCTTTATTTTTTAGTTTATGATTCTATAAAATTTTGAATATAATATAATTTATAAACATGTTTACATGTGGAAATTTTTTAAGTTAAAATTTAATATTAAGAATATAATCTCTTCCTCAAGTTCCAAATTCTACTAATGGTACATAGGCGGACTTGTTAGTCTGGCGGATGCCAATATTAAATTCTAGTCTTTTAAATCTTATTATACACAGATAAAGTTTACCGTATAGTTTATAGCACATTTTTAAAAATATTTTGTAAAAATGTGCCTATATAGACTTTGTTCGTCCGACCATCCGTCCGTCTGTATGTTAACAAAAATTTTTACACCGTTTGAAATAGAGTAATGAAATTTTAACCACGGGTAGGTATTGCAAAAACAATAAACTCGTAGAAGAATTTTTTTCTGTAGCCCCACCCGCGACGGAGCTACAGCCCCCCAAAATTGGAAAAAGCCCTATATTTATATTGTTATAACAAGAGTTCCGTTAAGTATATTTTCAATCTGAAAACGGTAAATGATAGCTGGTTTTAAAAACTTTATAAATTTTAAAAAAAGCAAATGTTTAGAATTGCCATACGGTACCAAAATTTACCATAATACAAAACTCAATTTTGCAAAATTTTTTGGCCCCACATATCTCCTAAATGGTATAAACTAGGGTCTTGAATTTTGGGTGAAGATAGATTCGCAGAAATTAATGGGAGTCGGTTAACAAAATTTTTTGGTTTTGTATTTAGGAACTATAAAGGCTCGAAAATTGAAATTTTACTATTTTTAAACAACTGTAACTTAAATACCTACCTGTTAAAATTTTTTATTATTGGTATACAAAATTCATTAATTTTTATGAATTCTTTTAAATTATATTTTTGGTGCCCATCATATGTTTAACTAAATTACGTATTATTTTTACATTCTTAAAATAAGAAGTATGAGTTAGGTGGTTTGTAAAATTGTATTTTCAAAAGTAGAATATAAAATTTAATTAATTTTTCGTAGTTAATTGTGATAGAAGACACATTTCATTATCTTATCTGCAAGTATCCATAATTGAGTACAGTTATCTCACTTAAAATATCCCGATTTAAGCTCCCATGCAAAACCAATTCAGAGGAATTTTATGCACTGTAATAGTTAAGTGTAGTTTATTAATTAAACATCACTCAAGTGCAATGTATTTTATCAATGTTTATTGAATTTATATATTCTTTAAAATAAATATTAATTTAAGTATTAAATTAAGAATATAATTTTACATTATTTCAACTTATTGTAAAGAACAAGACGTGTAAGAACATACAGTCTAGTCTATTCCATGATTTGGAAGTCTAAATTTTTTTTTATATAATAATTAAAGCTAAAAATAAACAATTTCATTATAATTTTAAAACACTTAAGGAGATAATTCAATAGTCGCCTTGCTTCTAGCGTCGTTTCTAGCGTCGCGTTCTAAACAAAAGGAAAACCAAACACTAACGTCACTTTTTAATTGTTTTTATTTCAAATTGAATAAATTATAAAATAAACATAAACTTTTTTAATATTAAAAATGTGCAGCTACTCTGGCAATGCTTTTCTATTTGGTTAAGTTTCATTTAAATTATTATATTCTACTTAAATTTCAAAACGACGCTAGAAGCGACGCGAATATTGCGTCATCGTCTTTTAATATTTATTTTTATGTCAATTTTAATTATTTGTTCAGAGTTAAAGATCTATAATTTAAAATGTTTTAGAATATATATAATTTAAATAAGTGTTTGGTATTGTTATTTAGTTCTGACATAATGTGTTCAAAAATCAAAACTGTCATATACACATTGCAAATGTCAAATGTCATAGTAACAAGGGTATGTTTACTATGTAGATTTTAAATATGCAATTCGCAATATTTTTATGATTTATAATAATAATACTAATAATTCAATTACATATAATTGTAACTAGTTATTTTGTCTGAAATGTAATTATTAATACCCTATGATTAACTAACTTTATATTTCAAAATGAATAAATAACAATTTATAATAGAATATTTTTAGATACATTCTAATATAGCAGTTGTTTTTTTGCACAAATTTTTTTTTTTAAAAAATTTCTTCCAAGGTGAAAAATGTGCGTATTATTATTAAATATTAATTTATTTTGTTTTTTCTTAAAATATAAAGTGAATGATGAATAGTTTGTTGATGGTGACATATTATACGCGAATACATAACATTATAATACAATTGAAATTTATTTTGGTTTTTTTTTTTCAATATTTATTAGTTAAAATAAAAAAATGAGTAATAAAGTTTTAATGTAAATTATAAATTATACCACAGATTAATTAAATGTTCCTTTAAAAAGATTTAAGAGATAACTGATAATTTATTTTTTTAATTGATTGTTTTATAAAAATTTTAGATTCAAGCACTGAAGAAGTCTGAATGTCATAGATAAAATACTTTAGTGAAACACTCAAACACTCAATTACAGATTAAATAATCCTTTTCAGAATGGGGTATGTATTGGGTATTAACGTCTCGAAATCCCAAATCACAAAATTCCACATCACAAAATGCCAAAGTAACAAAATCCCAAATCACAAAATCCCAAATTTCAAAATCCCAAATCATAAAATCTTAAAATGAGAAATTTTCGACCTAAAAGTTTAAATCAGGAATTCTAACTAGCCCTGAATTCCCCAATTACTAAAATAAAAAAGAATTAATATTTTATTCAAATTCCAAAAAAAGAAAAATTCCACAAAATAATTTTCATAAGCTTAAACTAAGAGGAATTTTAGAGTTTGTTAGAAAATTTGGATTATACGCTTTTTCCAGAATATTTATAAATATGTATAGGTACGTAAGATTTAGAATTAGGAGAGATTTTAAAGTTGTACTCAAAATCAGTGTTTCAATAATTTGTTTAGCAGGGGTTTTTTCACTATTTTTAATTTTTTATTTGTTGGAATATGCATGTATGTAAAAATTATTAGGAGAGACGAAGGAAAGTTATGATTAGACGCATTTTCCAGAATATACGGAAGTATGTAAATGGTATTTTAGAAAAGAAATTGCTTTTTTGGTATTTCGTATCCAACACGAATAGTTTCGCAATTTGAGATTTTGTAATTTGGGATTTTGTAATTTGAGATTTTGTAATTAGATTAATAAATTTGATTTTGTGATTTTGTGATTTGGGATTTTGTAATTTGGGATTTTGTGATTTGGGATTACGTTGCCATCCCTGGGGTATTTCCTACAATACAAATATATAATATACAATATAAAATATAAGTGTGAAGTATTCGTCAAGTCGTGTTAGACATGAAATTTCATTTTCATAAACAACTCTCTTTGTTTAAGACGACAGTCGAAATTAGTAAAACATTTTTAATAGATTTTTTTTTATTATATACTTTTAATTGAACTTGCCTGTGTCTATGGCTTTATTTTTCATTTTGTTAGTTAGTGATACATTTATATTAGAAATCTAAACATAAATTTATAAGAATTGTATGGTTCAGTGGTTAGCAAAGTGGCTTAGAGTTTAAATAGATCTGAGTTCGATCCTCCTTTTAATTCAGAAGAAATATTCAACAGAAATAATAAAAAAAATTACAAATAAAATTAATTTATTTGTAGACTTAGTTTCTTTAAAAATTTGTAACTTTAAAAACTAAAATACTTCACTTTGATAATCTAAAAACATAGACCAAATAATTATATAGACGATCAGTTTCATACAAAAAATTTTTAGGGTTTTTTTTTTATGTCAGTCCGTACATTTTTGGTTCATTAATTTATAATTTATACAAGTAGGTACTTAAATAATAAAATTCAGATTGAAATTAAAAAAAAAATTTCCCTAAGAAGCGAATTTGAACCCACGATCTCAACATTTTATAAAATACAAAACATGCAAAAAGTAAAATACATAACTTATTCATCTTCAAATTTTTTGAAAAAATTTATCAGTCATTAGTTTTTGTTTACTTTTCTGTATGTGTATGTTAGAATTGAATCATAATCTGCGTAATACAAAATGTAACGGTACGAAATGATTTTGTTATTTATAATATATACGTATGTATATATTATAGATAATAAGTACGATGGATTAATTTTAAGAAAAAGAAGAACTATCTTTCATTTCAGCAATTTACTTTTATATTTTATACTAAAACATTTTTAAATGCAAAAGATCTGCCATAAATTTTTGGTTAGTGAAAATTTTAAGCTTTAAAGTTGATAATTGGATCCGGAACAAGAAGAAAGGTGTAGAAAAAGTGTAAAGAAAAAGTGTGATAGAAGAATTTGACAGAAAATCGTGAAAATAAGTAAAAGGAACCCAGAAATGAAATAAGGGAAATTGCAACTGTAATAGAACATAATATTGGGGCTTTATATAGAAGTCCCTTATAAGTTAGGATGAACATAGGTAACTATTTAGGATTTCTAATAATAACTAGTAATTAAGTATTTATTATTAGTTTAATTTATAAAATAATTGTTTGTGCGAATATTTGAATTTAATTCGTCATGAAATAAGATGTAATAATGTATTTTAAATTTATTTTAATGTTTTTTATTTTTTACTTTAATAATATTTAATTCTTCTTGTTTTTTGTTGTGTATAGAATTATGAAGTGTGGGTGGAAGATAAGCTATTAAATTATTATACCTGTTTATTTTTTGGTTTGTTTTTTTTTTTTTTTTGCAATAAAAAGTTATGTTAATGATTCATTAAGATAGTCTAGACAATCTTTAATTTTTTTGTTCAATTTTTTTTTTTTTTTTAATTTTTAATTTTTATTTAAAATAAAAATTTGTTGCCATTATTATTTTAAATGAAATAATTGCGAAATATTTTTATGATTTGATTCGGCTATTAATATTATAGAAAAATGTTTTATTCTTTTATTTTTTTAAGATTTGAAAAAAAAAGTTTTCTCTTATGCAAATATAAAAACCGCGAAAATTTTAATTTTCTTAATTAAAAAAAAAAAACAGACTAATTGCATTTCAAATGAAAGAAAAAAAAATAAGAAAAAATTTTTATAAGAAAAAAAAAATTTTCCGAAGAGCGAAGTATTTATTTATTCGGTGAAGCGATCATTGTAAGGAAGGAAAATTGATGACAAATATAACAACAGGTGTTTAAAAAAAATTTATATTGAATATAAAAAAAAATAATATATATATTTTATATACGTATATAATTAATATACTTTAGGATATCTTTTATATATTTTGCGCATTAAAATCAGATTATTAATTCTTAAGAAGTTTTTTTTATGGCAATACAAATTATTAATGTTTTGAATTTTTGATAGCGTTTCCGGCTTTTCAAATTTCAAAAAGAGGTTAAAATTCCCTGGTTTAGTTAAAACATTTGGATATTCTTCCGCAGAGGGGACCCAAAATATAGAGATGACGTCATCACATAACGGTACCTTATATCTCCAAGTTTTCAAATATATATGTCATTAGTACCGATGGCGCCATCTAGTGATCGAAAATGCATTACTAAATTTTCTTAATTTTTTTTAGTATTTTACGTAAAAAATCATATTTTTGACCTTAGAAAATATATAGGCATTAAATTTATTAAACCCAACTCAATATTGTATCCAACTCTAAAGTGCATCCTACTTACATTTTTACACACATATTTCAACAAAAAGGCATAGTAAATGTATGAGAAATAAGGTATATGAAAATGTAGTTTTTAATAAAACTGTTGTATCAGGTTTGTATTTATGTTCTCTGGTGAGGCTATTTGTCAACATATACCATACTTAATATATACCATTGAAAAGAGTGTACGGTATAATAATAAAAACAGGGTGTTTTGGAAAATTTCATACTTATAGCGGTTTTTTTGAAAGTTTGAATTATATCACAAAAACGGTAGCGCCCGATTCCGATAAAACAAGGTGTGCATTAAAGCAAATATTGAGCCCTACATAACCGTAGTAATTTAGTGTCTGCATATTGTCGTAGGTCGAAAATACATGAAGTACTGCAAAAAATTAAGAAAATTTTGTAATCCATTTTTCGATCACTAGATGGCGCCATCGGTACTAAAAATATATATATTCAAAAACTTGGAAATATAAAGTACCATTATATGATGACGTCATCTCGATATGTTGGGTCCCCTTTACGGAAGAACACCCAAACATTTTACCAACAATTAGTTAAAAAGCTTTATAAATCTCAGGCAGTTAGAAATTTAAACTGGGATTTTTCGAAAATAGTAATTAGTGTGGTACTGGAGGTGGTCAAAGCTTAAGCTCTCCTACTTTGTTGTTCTCGCGGCATTTTTTAAGTTATAAGTTCTTTGGTAAGTTTTGACTCTGGGACTATTGTCGCTTCACAGTTGGGATTTTCATATTTTTTCCCCCAGGGGATTTAATTAAAATCTACCTTTTAAGTAATTTTCCTTTCGAATAAAATCGTTTGATCGGGATTTGAAATCGCACTGCTTCGGTCAATAATTAATCATTTGCTTACGCAACACATCAAATTGAAAATAAAATACTGGAGGCAGTAAATTATATATTATTAAAATTTTTAAATTCATTTTGAATCAACTTCAGAAAATTTTTTTCATAATATTTATTTACAAAAGATGATGAGGTTAATAAATTGCAATAATAACAATGCGATTATCAAAATATTTGTTTTATTCATCTAGAAGTTAATTGTTCGTTGACACTTGACATTAAATTATTTAGTTAATAAAAATTTAATGATCTAATTTAATATTTGAATTATTTTTTGAAAATAAAATAATTAATATAAAAAAAATGTTTAAATATTAATAACATTCACAGAGTAGATTATTACTCATATAAAATAAATAGAAATTTGAATCAAACAACTCATTCAAAAAATAAATAAATGGCCGTTCTATGATATTCTTTTATATTTTTTTGTACATATTTATTATTATATATTATATATATACATAAATACATATTTTAAATTTAAAAAAAAGGAAAAAAAAACATAAGTGTCAATTTTAGCCAAAAAAATTAAATAAATTTTAAAAACGTGCTACCGAAATTAAATTTATTGCTGATATAATTTCCAAAAAAAAAAAAAAAATACAAAAAAATTAAAATTTAAAAATATATTTGAAATGAGATAAAAAATACATAGGAAGGCAATATGTATAACTAAAGGTTTTCACAGGTGCACATACTTTCTGAAATAGAATTTGATCATTCCGAATTACGGCTACACTTAATTTGATCGTGGAACGCATTTCTTATAATTTTGAAAAATTTCGCTTGATTGTGTTTGGGTAACCTAAAATTTAGTGTAAGCTACAGCTTGATTATGATTATCTCTAATACATTCAGCTTATCTCACCCCCATAATGTTAAATGGGAATGAATAACACATAAAATAAAATATCACATTTTGAAGCGCGAGCAAACTAAATATATTTATTAACTTCCAGGCCGTGACCACGCAGAAAGCTCGAGGGCAATTTGCCGCAAGCAAAGTTCCCGCTCGTTTATCGTTTTTCTATAAGGTAACTTGTTTTAAAACCAAAATCATCCAGCTGATTTCGGTGTGGCCAAAGTCTTAAGCATTTAGCATGTTCAAAAACCCTTAATTTTGTATAACTGTCAATACAGAAATGTCAAATTTTTAGTTTTATAACATTTCGATTTTTTTGACATTTTTAAATTTAAGAAAATGAAATTGAACTAGTATTATAAGTCTTATGGGAACTGTATCTCCAAAATTTCATGGTTTTTTAGTTATTAGTTATTCCGCAACTTCAAGTTTAAAAACACATTTTCATTACATCATACAAGTAAAATGTATTGAAAACAAGACTATACGGGCATGGCTCTATACAAAAATTAAAGACATGCCTTCACACGCACTTACAAATCAACTGATCAGACTGACGGACGAACTACGTAAAACAAACTCACAAATACTTCAAAAAATTTTTGAAATAGATATCTAAAATATATCATTGTTATATTTTTATCTGAAGTCGTGATTTTTGTTTCTAAATATATTTTAATATTAACTTATAACGGTATTTTAGAAAAGATTGTCAAAATAAAAAAAAAAACAAAAACTAAATAACATGTAAATAATATGAGAATTAAAAAAAATATTTGCAAAAAAAAATTAAAATTATAGATAAAAGTTTGTTATTTAAAAAATTTTGCGTAATTTCACAATTAGTTTTTAATATTTTAATATTACCCACTCATTTTATTTTTAGAGTACTCTAGTTTTTAAGAATTTCTAAAATCACAAATAGAAAGTATTTCAATTTTGTTTTTCCTTATTAATCTGTATTGAACTTTCCTATTAGAACATTGTAATTATAATTCATACATAATTATGACGTTCGCATCATGTATCATTATATAATTTGAAATATCCAGGCTTTGAATAGCCAAAAAAATAGTTATGTATCCATTTTCCCTGTAACTTTTTGCATAACAGTTTATCTTTAAACTATAACAACTATAACAAAGGCGCTAGAAATCCTCTCCATTCAAAATGTGTTGAATAACAAGAAATAAAATAAAAAATTCCAAAAATAATTTGGACTTTCTATACATATTCATGATTTCGGATTAATGTTAGAATTTCGTAAATACCAAAAAAAGTTGGAATTGACCAAAATCAAATTCATTGTTTACTCGAATAATAAAAATATTTTAATTTTTCCTTACAGTTCCAATAAGGAGTAGATAGAGGGAATCATTTTTCGTAAATTAATATTTTTGACTTTTTCCCTTTAACCCAAGAAAATTCTTAAAGCCGAAGAGCAAACTAATTGAATTTCGCGTCTAACGTCGTTCGCAGATTGTTTCTATGCTATTATCATCGAGCATGGAACTGGAATTGAGTAGAACTGAAATATTTGTTTTATTTAGTGACACATTCTTCAGTAACACAAATATGTTTTTTTATCCAGCTCCTAAATCTATCACTCGATTTTTCGAATTTAATTAAAGTGTCTTCCATTGTTCAGTTGATTTCAAAGATAACCGTGTAATTGGAAAATTTAGTTGCAACAATGATTCGGAAGTGAAGAGTATACAAGATCTTATCTTGTGGAGCTGTATTTTGATATCTTTTTATATTGAGTACTCTACTTTTTGTTTAACTATGTGGAATTGTGAAGATGGACTTACACGACTAATGGAAATTCATTTGTTATATGAATGTCGAGAGTATATGGAACGATATTATGTCCCATCTGTTACCTAGAGCTGGATATTCGGACGTGTACGACTTAATTACATTTAAAAAGGATAATAACATTTTCCTGTTTAATATTCCCCCAAATATTCCAACTTTTCCTACTTGTCCATTATCCCAAACCCATTTCTTAAAGCTATCTTTCTAAACTCCCATTCTAAAACTGAATTGCTTTTGTATTAAAGGCCCCTTCTTAAGGTTTGGTTTTAAAAGCGTGTAGTATTAGTACAACTTAAAAGAACTATACATACTATTTCAATGGGTGGCTTTCGATGATTTTCAGGAGCCTCGTAAAAAACAAAAAAATCACTCTGGAAGTTCGATCTGAAAATATGAAACAATTATATCAACAGTTTTCCAATCCTTCAAACCACATTTTGATGAATACTTTTGCAATCTCTTGAAACCCCTCTGAGAATATTTTTTTTTCTTTTTAACCCCTTCTGGGGACTCTGTAAACAAGATAGTGTTAATATCATCTTTGTTTTATTCTACCCTAGTCCATTTTAACCTATATGGAAATTTGTAATGAACTTGTTGTACCAGGCTGATGGTTGTCTTCGAGCTGCCCCTTTATCTAAATGAGGATAACAACTGTTTAGAGTTGTTAAATGAACATAGTTCAATTTTAATAGGTATACTAAATGCCATAAACAAAAGTCAAATATTTTCTATTTTATTTTTCATATAGAAAATTCATCCCCCGTTTTCCACGCTTTTCTTTTTAATTTAAGGAAAACTAGAAAAGAAAAATAAAATCAAATTACCTAAAAAAATTTGAAAATAAAAACCACAGAGTTAGTCATTTTTATGATATTTTTATTTGGATTTTCTTACGTGTTAATATATATTTTATTAAAATAGTTATTTTATTTATTTTTAATTTTTTTTTTTTTTTTAATATAATTTAGTTGGTTTTTTTTTGTTTAATTTTATTTATTTGTTTGTTTGTTTTTTTTTTTTATATTTTTGGCGACTACATAATTTCGCCCACCCACCAAATTTTTTTTTTTATGAAAATCTAAAAAAAATTTTAAAAATTCCACGCTTCATGAAGCTATTAAAGCATTTCAGTTGAAGAACATCTTTTCGATACATTTTTTCTCCAAATTCTTATTAGATGGAAATAGTTTTTGTGGTCAGAACTTAAGATACTAGTTGGTTATGAATTTATGAACAACTAAACTAAAGAACTCAATAGATATTTTGAAAGATTTAAATTTTTTTTGAAATTTTTTTTCATCACTTTTAAACGGTTTTGATGAAGTATTTTGCTACTAGGTCTATTTTAAAAATGTTTTGGACTGCTAGAGACAAAATATGACTCCGTTTTGATAAAACGTTAACCAGTTGTAATTTTGGGTACGAATATTTTACCTAATCAGGTATATATCTTTAGATTTTATGTATTCTTAGAAGTTAAATTCTCAAAACATTGCTTTCAGGAATCTACAAACTTTTAAATATGTTAAACTTTGAACCTTTTTTCTATGTGCCCATTTTCATATCTAAACCATAGGTTCATCTTGGAATAGGTTGGGCATATTAAATCTTTGAAACATTAAATTTAAATATGGAATAAAACTATATCTCATATCATGTGGAAAATTTTTACATTTTCAATAGATACAATTTTAATTTTTATACATTTTAATGATTTTATATTTCAATAAATAAGATATTTCTGTATCTGCGAGTTATATTATTAAATTAAATTATTTGTTTTTATTATTACATTAATGTATTTTTTATTAAATATATATATATAAGTAGTAATTATTGGTTATGCCATTTAGTTGAATCCAATTATGAACTGAGTCGCTGAGTGCTGAGTCGAGTCGACAATCATAAAAGTTTTTTTTAATTATTACTGGCATTTGAATCCGAGCACCTCGAATGAAAAGTCATCACTCAAAACACTGTGTTACCCAGCTGTTTAATTCGCGTATAAATAGTATTACAGTTAAGTACCAGCTAATTAATAGTATTTCAATGTTGAGAACTATTTAACCATAGTGATTTGAAAAATTGAAGGTAAACTTTAAAATCGAATGAGTAGGATTGCCCTGCTTGTTAAAAGAAAATAAAACGGCAAAAGAAAGTATATTTTAAAAAGTAAAATATTTAATTTATTTGTATTAAACTTTTATTTATTTATTTTTCTTCTAGAAATTGTAGACTAGTTTTTTTTTGTAAAATATCTACTTAAGAATTTTTAAAACGCTATCAACATCATCGTTAAAATTGCATTATATTATTATTGTTTGTAGTTATTTAAATTTTTATATATAATTAAGTAATTCATATAAATCGTCGCTTAATTAACCCAATGTTGACCGTGGTTTTATTTTAAAGCATCATCGTTCATTATAATTACTTTTTTAAAAAATATTAGTGTGCTCTGTTTTATATAAAGAGCGCATTTATTTTCTTAATTTTTAGCACATTTTGTATTATTAAATACATATAAGTATCATGTTAGATCAAGGAAACATTTGTACTGGGCACCAAAGTGTTAAATATAAAAGTAGATTTGGGATAATACTTTAATAGTAGAGACTAAAACGAAAATACTAGCATTAATTAGACAATGATATGATTTATTACAGTAATTGGCACATTAACTGATAATATAATGGCACCTTTCAGATGATGACTCATGACTGAGCGTTTGAAAGAGAGCAAATTGAAAAGTTTTGAATATAATAACTATAATTAATATTATATTATTATATAGTAGATTATATTGTAAACGTACTAGATTTTACTGTTGTGAAGGTATTAACAATTATATCAATATAAAAATTACAATTTATTTGATATTATAGTGTTTTAGAAAATTGCCAACTGTAGTTCTATAGTAATTAAATAAAAAAAAAATTTAAAATAAAAATAAAATATTATTGGCAACTCTGTTAAATTATAATTAAATTTGAAATTAAATTTTATAGATAATTAACAAAAATGTTTATCACTTAATTTTAAAATTCGTGTGAAAGCACTTATAACAATAAATTTAAATATCATTTAAGATTTAATATAGTTTTATAAAATATTTATGTCTACTAATGATGATAATTATTTTTATTATTATTAATTTGTTTTTATTTTATTTTTTTTTAATTATTCAACATTTAAATAATAATTATCAAAATATAAATACTAGTGGTTCGTTTAAAATTTATTATCTTTAATAATTAAATTATGGCACCTGAAATAAATTTTCATAATTTATTTTTTTTCAATTGAAAATACAATAAATTATTATTAATTTTCTGTTACAAATATATTTATTTTTATTTTATTTCCTGTTCTTCTTAAATATTTTTCGTTACTATGTTATTTAGTTGAATGTAGACGTATCATGTAAATTCTATGCATCAATTTTTTATAAATTTTTTTTAAATAGATTTAAGTATTGGGCCTATGTTATAAATTCTAAGGTAAGATAAGCACACGCTTTCATAGAAATGTTTAGGAATCGTTTAAGAGTATGGTACTATCATATGTAAATTGAATTTCGTAACTGGCTTATTGTACAACTTTGGTCGTTTTATACGGGGGATATAACATGTCATTCTAACATCTAGGTCTTGCATCCCGTTGTGTATTCCTTTTTAAATATTTTCTATTGATTTTTAAGTAATATTATTTATTTTGTTTTAATATTAGATATTAAAATTATATTATGTCATTATTTAACCGAAGTCCTAGGCTTTTCAATCGAAGTGTCTCGTGTTCAAACCCAGGTCAGATCATATATAATAAAATAATATAATTTATAAAATATGTCATAGTAGTTTATATCATATGATTCACTTATCACATTGAATGTGGTAATGAATTGCACTTAAATAAAATAAAATAAAATTACGTCACCATGGTGATTTTTATCAAGATACATAATTTTATTCTTTACATGACTTGTACTTGAATCGAACCTGTATCTCTTCGGTTAATAACCCAAATGTGTTCCCACACCATAGACGAGGCGTACCCACACCATCTTTTATAATACTTTGAGTTGTAGAAATCATCTTAAGTTATAATTAACAAAATGTTTGAAAATCCCATAGGGATTTACCGTTAAATGAAATAAAATATGTAAAATTATAACAATTGAATATAAAACAATACTACATATGATTTAAATATTTTTTAAACTTTTTTTTTATTGTAAATAACAATCACTGATTGGATAAATTTAATTGAAATTGAAAAATAAAAACACACACAAAAACTGAATAATTTATTGATCTCATTAATTTCATTTTCCACTTAATTAAATAAAACACCTAAAAAGATAATTAATAAATAAATGCTTTTAATTGATTTCAGAAAAAATTCGGTTCGCTAATGATTATTAAAAAAAATATAATATAAAAACTTTTATATTTCTATCAAGTTTTAAGTGAAAAAAAATTTTTATTTTAAATACGGTACGCCTCTGATATTACTTTAATTTTTAATATATTTGTCTATTGGTTGACAGGATTTCAGGCTAATTGAAAATAAATTATTTTGGTAATATATTTTTTTTTTTTTTTATTTAATGCTCGTGTCTTCTTCTTTTATTGATATTTAAATAATTATATGTGTATTTTATATAATATTATGTGTCCATATAATTTGTACATAAATAAATACAATATTTTCCATTGAAATTTATGTATAAATATACAGTGAAGGGGTTGTATTGTAGTTGGTAATCATCCAATGACGATTATTTTTATAGCGTAGGAGTGCCAACATACTTATAAATGTCCAACGAAGATAACTCTAAAATAAAAGAAAAAAATTTATATTTAATTTATTTTTAAACATTAATTTTATATTTTTATGAAATATTTATAATTACAAATAAAAATATTTTCTCAGTGATTTATTACTTCATCTTATATATTAATTTTAATCAATACATGATTTAATACTTTTAAAATATTTAAAAAAAAAGTGTGTTGAAAAATTAAAATAATGTGAACAGGAGATGTTACCTTATTTATTTATTTATTAAGTATTTCCAAGTAAAATATAATGTCTTTGCAAATTACCGGGCCCCTTTCGGATCTGCGCCAACAATATTATTTTATAAGTAATATTATTTATTTTGTTTATATATCATATATTTTATATTTTACTATATATATTATATATATATTTGGTCACCATGGGGATTTGTAAAGAAAAATTATTTTTAATTAAATATTGTATGACCTGATCGGGAATCGACCCCAAACCCCCTCGGTTAATAAGGCAAATGCGTGCCGACTATATGGTACCTTATGGTATAAAAACTTTTGGTGCTAACTAATTAAAGTCTAGTTGCCACAACAACCGATTAATCACGTTTTAGTGAAAATGATGATTATTGAAACTGAAGTTTAGTCTAAATGGTTTGGTGTATGCCAGTTACATTTTAGTTCTAGGATGTTTTATTATTACTTTAATTATGATTTTAAAATGTTATTTTATTATGTAAACTTCCCCGCTCTGTTGCTATAAATGTATGTTTATTTAGTATTAAATCAACCATCACCTTATTTTTAAATCAATCAATTATTTTATAATTTCTGTTTTAGTTCTTCTTTCTCAGCTGCCACGGTTTTGTAAAGTTTTGGTATACTTTACGGGTTTGAATATATTTTTAACAATTTTCTTTATCAAAAGTTAGGACGATATTCTAACCAACGATATTAAAAGTTTTCAAGTAACTAACATTAGGTACATGAAGATTATTAGTTTTACCCTTTATTATACCTGTAAGAAATAGAATCATACTTTAACTATGGAAAATTTATCGCTTCTTACTATAATACACTGTACATATATCTTTGTATAAATAAATGGTTATTTTAAATATACTAGTATGTGCCTGCAACTCGAAATTCGAGGAAGGGGGAAAATTAAAATTGGAAAATTTCGGACAAATATTTATAGAATGGTGTGCATTCGTATTGAATATCAATCAATTAAAAAAAAACTACAAAAATCGGTTGGTACTTGATTACCAGGCCCCTATTGCACCAACAACTTATCGCTAGTGAAATTAGATTCGGGCTGAGGATTGGTGCAATAGGCCCCAGGTTATCAACTACCAACTCCAAATGTACTCAATTTTTTTGATTTCCCGATTAAATATCAAGATGATGTGCGTTAACAATATTACCATACTTCCCTCGACCATCAAATTAAAAGAAAAATTGAAGGAATATTGGTTTTGGAATAATAAAGATACAAATTTGTCAATACGGAAAATAAAAATATTCGAAAAAAAAAATTCGTTGGCTTTAAAATTTCTAGACGAAATTTTTTGTATTTAAATTTTGTAAATTAAATAAAAAGTAGAATACCTACTAATATTTATGCATATGTTGAATTCAATTTATGTAAATATTTTATTTTATTTAAAATTTAATTTCATTCATGCATAATAAATAAATATTGAAATGTTTTAATTAATTATCAATGAGTCAAAGTACATTATATACAATATTATAAAATTTGTATATATTTTGTAAAATTATATGTATATATATCTTAAAATATAATTTGATTATATATATCTTTTAAAAGAATATTTTAAAATACAAATATTTCAAGGATTGTTGAAATTCATAATTTAGTGAAATTAATAAACTTCTCAATTAAGAGGTATCAAAACTAATATGTAAGTTGTATATATGTTGTATTATTCATCATTATAATTTAATCGTAATATTATTAATTAACAACACCTAAGTTATGGTATACCAGGATCTGTAAACAGACATTGACTGAAAATCAATTCTAATATATTAAGAGTTTAACTTTTATTTCAATCAATTCAATGAAATTGACAAAGATATGCCATTACATTTTACTATATACAATATAAATTCAGGATTCGATTTTAATTAATAGATTCCACTTAGATTATGTGTTAAGGTTGCAATGGTTTTAATATAAGAATATTGGAACTATCTAAGAAGGGTTAAAAAATTATAGTGGTGCAGCAAAATCAGAGAGATTAATACATAAGAATGTTTGAGA
>OY720441.1:45012374-45089703 GCA_963082915.1 Dolichopus griseipennis
GATATTCTTCCGCAGAGGGGACCCAAAATATAGAGATGACGTCATCACATAACGGTACCTTATATCTCCAAGTTTTCGAATATATGTATCATTAGTACCGATGACACCATCTAGTGGTCGAAAAATGCATTACAAAATTTTCTTAATTTTTTGTAGTATTTTACGTAAAAAATCATATTTTAGACCTTAGACAATGTGGTATAATATAGGCATTAAATTTATTAAACCCAACTCAATATTGTATCCAACTCTAAAGTTCATTCTACTTACATTTTTACACACATATTTTAACAAAAAGGCATAGTAAATGTATGAGAAGTAAGGTATGAAAATATAGTTTTTAATAAAATTGTTGTATCAGGTTTGTATTTATGTTCTCTGGTGAGGCTATTTGTCAATATATAACATACTTAATATATACCATTGAAAAGAGTGTACGGTATAATAATAAATACAGGGTGTTTTGGAAAATTTCATACTTATAGCGGCTTTTTTGAAAGTTTGAATTATATCACAAAAACGGTAGCACCCGATCCCGATAAAACAAGGTGTGCATTAAAGCAAATATTGAGCCCTACATAACCGTAGTAATTTAGTGCCTGCATATTGTCGTAGGTCGAAACAAAAAATTAAGAAAATTTTGTAATGTATTTTTCGACCACTAGATGGCGCCATCGGTACTAATAATATATATATTCAAAAACTTGGAAATATAAAGTACCGTTATGTAATGATGTCATCTCGATATGATGGGTCCCCTCTACGGAAGAACACCCAAACATTTTACTAACAATTATGTAGTTAAAAAGCTTTATAAATCTCAGGCAGTTAGAAATTTAAACTGGGATTTTTCGAAAATAGTAATTAGTGTGGTACTGGAGGTGGTCAAAGTTTAAGCTCTCCTACTTTATTGTTCTCGCGGCATTTTTTAAGTTATAAGTCCTTAGGTAAGTTTTGACTCCGAAACTTTTGTCGCTTCACAGGTGGGCATTTCATAATTTTTCCCCCAGGGGATTTTATTAAAAACTACCTTTTAAGTAATTTTCCTTTTGAATAAAAAGAATAATAAAAGACGTAATTTGAAATCGCACACCTTCGGTCAATAATTAATCATTTGCTTACGCAACACATCAAATTGAAAATAAAATACTGGAGGCAGTAATTTATATATTATTAAAATTTTAAAATTCATTTTGAATCAACTCCAGAAAATTTTTTTCATAATATTGATTTACAAAAGATGATGAGGTTAATAAATTGCAATAATAACATTGCGATTATCAAAATATTTGTTTTATTCATCTAGAAGTTAATTGTTCGTTGACACTTGACGTTAAATTATATAGTTAATAAAAATTTAATGATCTAATTTAATATTTGAATTATTTTTTGAAAATAAAATAATTAATATAAAAAAAAATGTTTAAATATTAATAAAATAACATTCACAGAGTAGATTATTACTCATATAAAATAAATATAAATTTGAGTCAAACAACTCATTCAAAAAATAAATAAATGGCCGTTCTATGATATTCTTTTATATTTTTTTGTACATATTTATTATTATATATTATATATATATACATAAATACATATTTTAAATTAAAAAAAAGGAAAAAAAACATAAGTGTCAATTTTAGCCAAAAAAATTAAATAAATTTTAAAAACGTGCTACCGAAATTAAATTTATTGCTGATATAATTTCCAAAAAAAAAAAAAACACAAAAAAATTAAAATTTAAAAATATATTTGAAATGAGATAAAAAATACATAGGAAGGCAATATGTATAACTAAAGGTTTTTACAGGTGCACATACTTTCTGAAATAGAATTTGATCATTCCGAATTACGGCTACCATTAATTTGATCGTGGAACGCATTTCTTATAATTTTGAAAAATTTCGCTTGATTGTGTTTGGGTAACCTAAAATTTAGTTTAAGCTACAGCTTAATTAAAGTTGTCTTTTATACTTTCAACGTACAACATCATTTTCAAATGGTAATGAACCACACATAAACACAAATATCACATTTTGGAACGCGAGCAAACCAAATTTATTTATTAATTCCCAGGCCTTGACCATGCATAAAGCTGGAGGTCGATTTTCTGCTATCCCTGTCGATTTTCAAAGTTATCTCTCGTTTATTGCTTTTTTGTAGGGTAACTTGTTTCAAAATCTTCCACGTGATTTCATTCAGCGAATATGCATGCTCAAAAATTTGTAATTTTGTATAATTGTCAAAGCAGAAATGTCAAATTATTATTTTTAGAACATTTCTGTTTTTTGACATTTTTAAATTTCAGAAAATAAAATTGAACTTGAGTTTTCAGACTAATGGGAACTGTAGTTCCAAAACTTCTTGGTTTATTAGTTAATAGTTATTCCGCAACTTTAAGTCTAAAAACACATTTCCATTACATCCTGCAAGTAAAATGTATTGAAAATAAGACTATATGCGCATGGCTCTATACAAAAATTAAAGACATGCCTTCACACGCACTTACGAATCAACTGATCAGACTGACGGACGAACTACGTAAAACAAATTCACAAATACTTCAAAAAATTTTTGAAATAGATATCTAAAATATATCATTGTTATATTTTTATCTGAAGTCGTGATTTTTGTTTCTAAATATATTTTAATATTAACTTATAACGGTATTTTAGAAAAGATTGTCAAAATAAAAAAAAAAAAAACAAAAACTAAATAACATGTAAATAATATGAGAATTAAAAAAAATATTTGCAAAAAAAAATTAAAGTTATCTATAGAAAAAAAAAAAACAATTTTGCGTAATTTCATAATTTGTTTTTAATATTTTAATATTACCCACTCATTTTATTTTTAGAGTACTCTAGTTTTGAACAATTTTTAAAATCACATATAGAAAGTATTTCAATTTTGTTTTTCCTTATTAATCTGTATTGAACTTTCCTATTAGGACATTGTAATTATAATTCATACATAATTATGACGTTCGCATTATAAACTGACAGTTCGCATCATGTATCATTATATAATGTGAAATATTCAGGGCTTTAATACCGAAAAAGTAGTCATGTATCCATTTATCGTAAACTATAACCACTATTACAAAGTCGTTAGAAATCCTTTCCCTTCAAAATGTGTTGAATAACAAGAAATAAATAAAAAAATTCCAACAATAATTTTGGCTTTCTATACCTATTCATGATGTCGTTTAATGTTAGAATCTCGTAAATACCAAAGAAAGTTTGAATACGCCAGATTCAAATTTATGGTATAAATATTTTAATTTTTCCTTATAGTTCGTAAATTGATATTTTTGACTCAATCTCTATAACCCAAGAACATTCTTAAATCCGAAGAACTAACTAATAGCATTTCGCGTCTAATGGCGTTCGAAGATATTTTCTATACTGTTATCGTCGGTCATGGAACTGGAATTGACTGGAATTGAAATATTTATTTTTTTGTTAGTGACACATATATGTTTTTTTATCCTAAATCTATCACTCGATTTTTCAAATTTAACTAAAGTGTCTTCCATTGTTCAGCTGATTTGAAAGATAACCGTTTCAATGGAAAATTTACTTGCAACAATGATTCAGAGGTGAGAAGGATACAATATTTTATCTTGTGGAACTGTATTTTGATATCTCTTTATATTGAGTACTCTACTTTTTCTTTAACTTGGTGGAATTGTGAAGATGGACTTACACTACTTATGGAAATTTGTTTCCTATACGAACGTCGAGATTATATGGAACGATATTATGTTCCATGTGTTCCCTAAAGTTGGAAATTCGTTAAGAAGAATATTAACATCTTTTTCTTTAATATCCTTCCAAATTTTCCAACTTTTCCTACTTGTCCATTATCCCAACACCATTTCCGAAAGCTGTCTTTCTAAATTCCCATTCTAAAACTGAATTGCTTTTGTATCAAAGGCTCCTTTCTAAAGTTTGGTTTTAAAAGCGTGTGGAATTAGTACAACTTAAAAGAACTATACATACTATTTCAATGGGTGGCTTTCGATGATTTTCAGTAAAATATTTTCTATTTTATTTTTCATATAGAAAATTCATCCCCCGTTTTCCACGCTTTTCTTTTTAATTTAAGGAAAACTAGAAAAGAAAAATAAAATCAAATTACCTAAAAAATTTGAAAATAAAAACCACAGAGTTAGTCATTTTTATGATATTTTTATTTGGATTTTCTTACGTGTTAATATATATTTTATTAAAATAGTTATTTTATTTATTTTTAATTTTTTTTTTTTTTTAATATAATTTAGTTGGTTTTTTTTTTGTTTAATTTTATTTATTTGTTTGTTTGCTTTTTTTTTTATATTTTTGGCGACTACATAATTTCGCCCACCCACCAAATTTTTTTTTTTTATGAAAATCTAAAAAAAATTTTAAAAATTCCACGCTTCATGAAGCTATTAAAGCATTTCAGTTGAAGAACATCTTTTCGATACATTTTTTCTCCAAATTCTTATTAGATGGAAATAGTTTTTGTGGTCAGAACTTAAGATACTAGTTGGTTATGAATTTATGAACTGCTAAACTAAAGAACTTAATAGATATTTTGAAAGATTTAAATTTTTTTTGAAATTTTTTTTCATCACTTTTAAACGGTTTTTATGAAGTGTTTTACTACTAGGTCTATTTTAAAAATGTTTTGGACTGCTGGAGACGAAATATGACTCCGTTTTGATAAAACGTTAACCAGTTGTAATTTTGGGTACGAATATTTTACCTAACCAGGTATATATCTTTAGATTTAATGTAGTCTTAGAAGTTAAATTCTCAAAACAATGCTTTCAGGAATCTACAAACTTTTAAATATGTTAAACTTCGAACCTTTTTTCTATGTGCCCATTTTCATATCTAAACCATAGGTTCATCTTGGAATAGGTGGGGCATATTAAATCTTTGAAACATTAAATTTAAATATGGAATAATACTATATCTTATATCATGTGGGAAATTTTTACATTTTCAATAGATACACTTTTAATTTTTATACATTGTAATGATTTTATGATTGAAATAATAAGATATTTCTGTATCTGCGAGTTATATTATTAAATTAAATTATTTGTTTTCATTATTACATTAATGTATTTTTTATTAAATATATATAATATTTAAGTAGTAATTATTGATTATTCCATTAATTTGAATACAATTATGAACAGGAGCTGAGTCGAGTCGACAATCATAAAAGTTTTTTTTAATTATTACTGGCATTTGAATCCGAGCCCCTTGAATGAAAAGTCATCACTCTAAACACTGTGTTACCCAGCTGTTTAATTCGCGTATAAATAGTATTACAGTTAAGTACCAGCTAATTAATAGTATTTCAATGTTGAGAACTATTTAACCATAGTGATTTGAAAAATTGAAGGTAAACTTTAAAATTAAATGATTAGGATTGCCCCGATTTTTAAAAAGAAAATAAAACGGCAAAAGAAAGTATATTTTAAATAGTAAAATATTTAATTTATTTGTATTAAACTTTTATTTATTTATTTTTCCTCTAGAAGTTGTAGACTAATTTTTTTTGTAAAATATCTACTTAAAATTTTTAAAACGCTATCAACATCATCGTTAAAATTGCATTATATTATTATTTTTTGTAGTTATTTAAATTTTTATATATAATTAAGTAATTCATATTAATCGTCATTTAATTAAACCAATGTTGACCGGGGTTTTATTTTAAAGCATCATCGTTCATTATAATTACTTTTTTAAAAAATATTAGTGTGCTCGTTTTATATAAAGAGTGCATTTATTTTCTTAATTTTTAGCACATTTTGTATTATTTCATACATATAAGTATTATATTAGACTAAGGAAACATTTGTACTGGGCACCAAAGTGTTAAATATAAAAGATGATTTGGGATAATACTTTAATAGTAGAGACTAAAAAGAAAATACTAGCATTAATTAGACAATGATATGATTTATTACAGTAATTGGCACATTAACTGATAATCTAATGGCACCTTTCAGATGATGACTCATGACTGAGCGTTTGAAAGGGAGCCAATTGAAAAGTTATGAATATAATAACTGTAATTAATATTATGTTATTATAAAGTAGATTATATTGTTAAGTATTATTTCAAAAAAAAAAACGTACTAGATTTTACTGTTGTGAAGGTGTTAACAATTAATTAATAACAGTGTTGGACAAACTTTGAAATTAAAGCGTTTTTGATTGAACTAACACAGTGTCAATATAAAAATTACAATTTATTTGATATTATAGTCTATAGTGTTTTAGAAAATGGCCAACTGTAGTTCTATAGTAATTAAATAAAAAAAATTTTAAAATAAAAATAAAATATTATTGGCAACTCTGTTAAATTATAATTAAATTTGAAATTAAATTTTATAGATAATTAACAAAAATGTTTATCACTTAATTTTAAAATTCGTGTGAAAGCACTTATAACAATAAATTTAAATATCATTTAAGATTTAATATAGTTTTATAAAATATTTATGTGTACTAATGATGATAATTATTATTATTATTAATTTGTTTTTATTTTATTTTTTTTTAATTATTCAACATTTAAATAATAATTATCAAAATATAAATACTAGTGGTTCGTTTAAAATTTATTATCTTTAATAATTAAATTATGGCACCTGAAATAAATTTTCATAATTTATTTTTTTTCAATTGAAAATACAATAAATTATTATTAATTTTCTGTTACAAATATATTTATTTTTATTTTATTTCCTGTTCTTCTTAAATATTTTTCGTTACTATGTTATTTAGTTGAATGTAGACGTATCATGCAAATTCCATGCATCAATTTTTTATAAATTTTTTTTTAAATAGATTTAAGTATAGGGCCTATGTTATAACTTCTAAGGTAAGATAAACACACGCTTTCGTAGAAATGTGTTGGGATCGTTTAAGAGTATGGTACTGTCATATGTCAATTGAATTTCGTAACAGGCTTATTGTACAACTTTGGTTGTTTTATACGGGGGATAGAACATGTCATCCTAACATCTAGGTCTTGCATACCGTTATGCATTCCACTTTAAATATTTTCTATTGATTTTTAGGTAATATTATTTATTTTGTTTTAATATTAGATATTAAACTTATATTATGTCATTATTTAACTGCTTAGGACGTCGGCTTTTCAGGTCAGATCATATCTAATAAAATAATATAATTTATAATTTTTATCATAGTAGTTTATATCACATGATTCACTTATCACATTGAATGTGGTAATGAATTGCACTTAAATAAAATAAAATAAAATTACGTCACCATGGTGATTTTTATCAAGATACATAATTTTATTCTTTTCATGACTTGTACTTGAATCGAACCTGTATCTCTTCGGTTAATAACTTTTATAATACTTTGAGTTGTAGAAATCATCTTAAATTGTAATTAACAAAATTTTTGAAAATCCCATAGGGACTTACCGTTAAATGCAATAAAATATGTAAAATTATAACGAATGAATATAAAACAATACTATATGATTTAAATATTTTTTAAACTTTTTTTTTATTGTAAATAACAATCACTGATTGGATAAATTTAATTGAAATTGAAAAATAAAAACACACACAAAAACTGAATAATTTATTGATCTCATTAATTTCATTTTCCACTTAATTAAATAAAACACCTAAAAAGATAATTAATAAATAAATGCTATTAATTGATTTCCGAAAAAATTCGGTTTGCTAATGATTATTAAAAAAAATATAATATAAAAACTTTTATATTTCTATCAAGTTTTAAGTAAAAAAAAAATTTTTATTTTAAATACGGTACGCCTCTGATATTACTTTAATTTTTAATATATTTGTCTATTGGTTGACAGGATTTCAGGCTAATTGAAAATAAATTATTTTGGTAATATTTTTTTTTTTTTTTATATTTAATGCTCGTGTCTTCTTCTTTTATTGATATTTAAATAATTATATGTGTATTTTATATAATATTATGTGTCCATATAATTTGTACATAAATAAATACAATATATTTTCCATTGAAATTTATGTATAAATATACAGTGAAGGGGTTGTATTGTAGTTGGTAATCATCCAATGACGATTATTTTTATAGCGTAGGAGTGTCAACATACTTATAAATGTCCAACGAAGATAACTCTAAAATAAAAGAAAAAAATTTATATTTAATTTATTTTTAAACATTAATTTTATATTTTTATGAAATATTTATAATTACAAATAAAAATATTTTTTTAGTGATTTATTACTTCATCTTATATATTAATTTTAATCAATACATGATTTAATACTTTTAAAAAATATTTAAAAAAAAAGTGTGTTGAAAAATTAAAATAATGTGAACAGGAGATGTTACCTTATTTATTTATTTATTAAGTATTTCCAAGTGCATATAATGCCTTTGCAAATTGCCGGGCCCTTTCCCTTTAGGATGTGCGCCAACAATATTATTTTATAAGTAATATTATTGATTTAGTTTATATTATCATATATTTTATATTTTACTATATATCGGGAATCGAACCCGAACCCTCTTTGTTAATAAGGCAAATGCTTACCGACTATATGGTACCTTATGGTATAAAAACTTTTGGTACTAATTAATTAAAGTCTGGCTGCCACAACAACCGATTAATCAGCGTTTTAGTGAAATGATGATTATTGAAACTGAAGTTTAGTCTAAATGGTTTGGTGTATGCCAGTTACATTTTAGTTCTAGGATGTTTTATTATTACTTTAATTATGATTTTAAAATGTTATTTTATTATGTAAGCTTCCCAACCTAGCTCTGTTGCTATAAATGTATGTTTATTTAGTATAAAATCAACTATCACCTTATTTTTAAATCAATCAATTAATTTAAAATTTTAGTTTTAGTTCTTTTGTCTCAGCTGCCACAGTATTGTAAATTTTTGGTATACTCTATGGGTTTAAACATATTTTTAACAATTTTCTTTATCAAAAGTTAGGACGATATTCTAACCAACGATATTCAAAGTTTTCAAGTAACTAACATTAGGTACATGAAGATTATTAGTTTTACCCTTTATTTTACCTGTAAGAAATAGAATCATACTTTAACTATGAAAACTTTATCGCTTCTTACTATAATACACTGTACATATATCTTTGTATAAATAAATGGTTATGTTAAACATGCTAGTATGTGCCTGCACCTCGAAATTCGAGGAAGGGGGAAAATTAAAATTGGAAAATTTCGGACAAGTATTTATAGAATGGCGTGCATTCGTATTGAATATCAATCAATTAAAAAAAACTACAAAAATCGGTTGGTACTTGATTACCACGCCCCTATTGCACCAACAACTTATCCCTAGTGAAATTAGATTCGGGCTGAGGATTGGTGCAATAAGCCCCAGGTTATCAACTACCAACTCCAGATGTGCTAAATTTTTTTGATTTCCCGATTAAATATCAAGATGATGTGCGTTAACAATATTACCATACTTCCCTCGACCATCAAATTAAAAGAAAAATTGAAGGAATATTGGTTTTGGAATAATAAAGATATAAATTTGTCAATACGGAAAATAAAAATATTTGAAAAAAAAAATTCGTTGGCTTCAAAATTTCTAGACGAAATTTTTTGTATTTAAATTTTGTAAATTAAATAAAAAGTAGAATACCTACTAATATTTATGCATATGTTGAATTCAATTTATGTAAATATTTTATTTTATTTAAAATTTAATTTCATTCATGCATAATAAATAAATATTGAAATGTTTTAATTAATTATCAATGAGTCAAAGTACATTATATACAATATTATAAAATTTGTATATATTTTGAAAAATTATGTATATATATATATATATCTTAAAATATAATTTGATTATATATATCTTTTAAAAGAATATTTTAAAATAAAAATATTTCAAGGATTGTTGAAATTCATAATTTAGTGAAATTAATAAACTTCTCAATTAAGAGGTATCAAAACTAATATGTAAGTTGTATATGTGTTGTATTATTCATCATTATAATTTAATCGTAATATAATTAATTAACAACACCTAAGTTATGGTATAACAGGATCTGTAAACGGACATTGACTGAAAATCAATTCTAATATATTAAGAGTTTAACTTTTATTTCAATCAATGCAATGAAATTGACAAAGATATGCCATTACATTTTACTATACAATATAAATTCAGGATTCGATTTTAATTCATAGATTCCACTTAGATTATGTGTTCAGGTTGCAATAGTTTTAATATAAGAATATTGGAACTATCTAAGAAGGGTAAAAAATTATAGTGGTGGAGCAAAATCAGAGAGATTAATACATAAGAATGATTGAGAAATTTACTATATACTATGTGGAACAGTATTTGAAGAAGTTTAAATCAGTACTCGTAACAATTATACTGCAAGAAGGTAATTAAAAAATTTGTTAGCATCTCATTTGCCTTCATTTGCTTGTAATATGCATTTGACAGAGTTTCTTTTACCAGAACACTTTGTATAATTAGAATTATATTTGGGAAATTCTCCATTTGGAGGTATTTTAGAGTTGAAATTAAAAATATATGTGACATTAATTCAAATGAAGAATATAGTCATTGAAATACAAACAACTGTATCCTGATAGTACTTGGGTTAATTCAAAAAACTTTTCATTATCTAAAAAACTACCAGCAAAATAAAACAGACTTGTAAAATGTAATTACTTGTACAATTACCAGTTACCATTACCTGATACTGATTACTTTGTCAAGTACTTAGTTAGATTCCTATACTTACAAAATTTTATTATATGCAAAAGAATCAAGTAAAAATTCCTCTAATTCCCAGAAAGTAATTACATTTTGAGTTTAGTTACTTTTGTAACTAGTATTTGATAATTAAGTATTTTTGAGTAATAAAGTACCGAAAAATACTTAATTATCAAGAATTCAATTATTTTTCAAGTATTCATGTATTTTGCAAGTATTCTCATTCATAAAGTGCAATAATACTGGATTTGATAATCATACAAATTTCAATTCAAAATAATTTAACGGTATTTGCTGTACTTAAGTAACATTTAACTTAGTATGATCCAGGTCTAATTTAAAATATATTTTAAAAGTCGCTGGAAGATGTAGCAGCAGTTGGATTAACATTTACTATGACATATCATTTTAAATGAGAGCTATTTAATAAATTCCACACCTATACATGATTATATTACTTTATATTCAAAAATTAAATTTTAAAATCATTTAGAGTCATAAATTTATTTCAGTCATTGTAACTTAAAATTTTATTTTATTATAATCTTTTTTATAAAATAGTATATTTAAGTTTCTTTGAAGATTGGGATTTCTTGTCAGTCTCCTAGAATATAGGATTTAAAGTTAAATTCTTTCAAATCAATATAAAATCATTTTACTAATGCAGGAATAAGTAATATTTTTTTTGATATTCTTTAATAAAAGATTTACTAAATTAGGAGTAATTTATACTGTCTCAAAAATAAGTTATAATATAATTTTATTTTGTTGTTAATCTTTTGTAGACAAAAACAAATTTAAAATAAATTGTATATAATATATAGTATATGTATATATAAAAGGTTGCCTTAAAGAAGAGAATGAAATTGTTTGTATTTAACAAGTGGTAAATATATCTTTCGTATAATTAATTAATTTTTAAGAAAAATTATGCTATAGGGAATTTGTAACAAAATATATTTATAATTAAAATATATATTTTTGTTTTTTGTATACAAGTTTAAAGAAAAATGCCTACGGATATAATTTGTTTATTGTGAATACATAATGTTTACTTATATACATATAAATATATAATATGTTAAAGTAACAAATACATTTACATAAAAATAAATGGAAAGATGCATAATTTTGCATATGGCAATATAAAATGTACATATATATTATATAAAATATATATATACATACATATATATATATATTTATTTACAAAAAACAATATATAAAATAATTAAAAAGAAATTTTAAAATTATTATGTTATTTACTTATTTATTTAAGTGTGTACAGGGTGACGGAAAAAGACAGAATTTTGTTAAGAAAACTTGGGAAATTGGAAATGGAACAGTACACAACAGAACAGCGATCAAAAATTACGAAAAGTTATGTAAAATTTACTGTAAAGAGCACGAATGTGCGAAGCCGAAAATGGTCACCACTTGCGGGATATAATTTTTCTACTTAAGCTAAAAATATTTCCCATTAATACACTGTATAACTATAATTAACAATTTAATAAAAAAGTTATTAAATATTTAAACCATATCGGTCGTTTTGTGCCACCCTGTACATAAAATATTTTTGTAATATATATAATGTGATTGTATAAAAGATACAATTTCAAAGACAATGTAATATTTTATACTTATATTTAAAAATTTCTTTGTTCTTATTATTGTATTTTAAATATTATAGCCGACAAGTCACAGCCCCCTCTTTCAATAATAATTAAATTACATACATATTATTGCAATTTACTTTTAAATAGAATCTGAAATGTATAATTAAATACCTATATGTAATAAAGTTTGGACGTTACACAAAGTGTGAGTCACTATTTTAAAATATTTTTTAAATTATAAATTATAGTGATTAATAAAAATTTTGATAATACTATGATCACAGGCTCAATAATAAAACTCAAATGGAATATAAAGTGTATTAACTTGGTTTTCGCAAATCCAGAGGTTGTGATAAAAGTACTTTAACTCGTACTTTATACATTGCATACAATAAATACTGCTACCTTGGCGGTAGCATTAAATCAACCAGTGGCGAAGCGCAAGAGGATATGGATAACCGACTCTAAAAAGATAATACCGAGTTTAGCAGATTGCAAACTGTATCTAGAAACTTTTAAATCTTCGGACCTGTGCATAAAGTTTTGAATATTACAAACACCTACAGGCATTCATCAATAAATGTCTAAGAATCATATGTAGGATATTCTGAACTAGAAAAATCACGAATAAAAATTTATGAAACCTCACTGGAGAACAACCATATAGCTCACCAAATTAGTAAGGAGAAATGGAGGTGGGTAGGGCATACTCTGCGAAAACCCCATAAAAATTCGATCAAATTAGATTTATTAGTTGCTTTAAATTAAAGTAAATCGAATCTAAGTATATATTAAAACAAAATCCATTGGTTTTAAGTTATCACTTCATTTTAATTATTTAACAAATATTAAAATTTATTGAACCCGATTTTAATCTATTTTCAAACAATAGTTCGATTGTTTCTTCAATAATATTAATCAATATTTTTTTACAATTTTCTCAACATAAAAGCAACAATAAATTTAATTAATAGTCTTGTATTGCATTAAAGAAAATCTTTTTGAGAAAAATTTTAAATATTTAAAAAACACTTAAAAAGAAAAATAAGCCCACTTACATTTCTTTTTTTTTTCAATTCGTTTATAAATATAACTGGAACGCACTTGTCTTGTTTATTGTAATGCCCGTGAACTTTTAACCTCAATTTGTCAGATTTTCAATAAATCAACAAATCAAATATATCTATTACCTATACAAACATAATATCTAGTAAAATTTATTTATGTTATGTTATGTTATGATTGTGTTTTTTTAGATTGTAAGTTGTAACTTTAATAAAAAAATTTCTTATATCTTTGATGAGTATCTGATGACAATTAATTTAAAAGTGTATATTTTTTATTTTTGAGAGATTGTCTAAGAACTCAGACATTTTTTAAAGAAAAGAAAATGTTGTTTAATACAAAAATAAATATTTTCTATTACAAATTTGTATTTTCAATGTAATAAAGTATAAAAGTCACAATGTAACACGAAAATTTTCATGTTTAGCATTAAATAAAAGTCAAAATGGGTTTTTTTTTTTTTTTTTCATTTTCAAAATAGAAAAAAAATTGTTGGGCGATTTAAAATTCAATAATTTAGTTAAGTCGAGGAGAAATATTAAGATTAAATTAAGACTAAATTTGTTCTAACTTTTTTGTTAAGAAAAACTTGAAATGACAACCTAATGTAAACTTTGATTTTTTTTTTACCTAATGAAAGTTTGAAATAAATGAAGTTTTGTAAAGTTCGTTTGACATTTGTCAAAATTTAATTTATAATTATTAATTTTATGAACAACAACGTTGAAACAGGGGTCATATTATTATTTGTGTTATTAAAATTGATCTTAATGAATTCCACATACAATTTAAACTAGAAACCTCTTAGATTTTCAATTCTATTTTTGTTTGTACATATTGTAATATTTTATATTTGAGTTATATGGTATTCTATACCTGTGAGTTATATTATTCAATCAAATAATTTGTTTATATTGTTATTATATTAATGTATTTGTTATTAAAGATATAGAATTATTAATTATTGATTAAACTATTAATTTGAACCCAATGGCGAATGGTAGTTGAGTCGATTTCCCATTTTCATTGGGACTCGAACCCGGGCCTTCGCTTGAAAGAACGGTACTCTAATCACTGTTCCACCCAGCCGTTTGAAAGTTTAAAATCATCTTTTTACTCTTTGGAATTGAAAATAACTCTTGAATATAACTGTCAAAACCAATATAGAAAATTATTGAAATGAAAACTTGTCAATTTGTTACTTGGCCCATTTGATTTGATTATAAGTGAGTGAATATTTTATTATAAGGATTTGTCATAAGGAAATAACTGCACTAAAATAAGCATTGATTCATACTTTTTACATCTCTTAAACTTACGTTTTCTAACAACTTCCTTCCTTAGTTCTGATTTTCAATCTGACACTGTACATTTTTATTAAAACTCTAATCTTAAGTGTGGTTTTAAAAGTGGTGTGGTTTCAGAAGGTTGAAGTTCTGCACTACACTTAGAAACCTCGAGCAGTTTGCGGTTATTCTATATGTAATAAAATAAATTATAGCCAAGTAAAAAAAGTACATCGATATGTACATCAATATCTAGTAAATAAATTATTCAAAATCGAATCTCCCAAAAATTAAATTTAATCCATTTTGACTTAAATGATTATCCAATGAATATATAGAATTTAAAACAAATCGCAAAAGATACTTAGATATATTCACTTAAGAAAAATAAAAGAAGAAAATCCGTGTCCGATAAAAATAAACTGAAAAAATAAATGGAAAAAAAAAACAACAATAAGAAAAACAGAATAAGAAAATTTGAAAAATAAAATAAATTCCGATTATCACTAATGAGAAGGACAGTTTGACAAAAGATACTTATACTATAAACAAAATAAGAAAGAGATAAAACATAAAAAGAAACAACAACTGTGGACAAGCAAATGAACTGAAGAAATAAAAAATCAAAATAATAAAAAAAAAAACAAAAAAAAAATAAATAAATAAATATTTTAAAAATAAATCTTTTAGATGCATTCAAAAAAATAAAAATCGTATCAACTAATTGATGAATTTTTCTATTTTGGCTTAGAAATCTTTTAAATTTTGTTTTTATTTTATTTTTTTTTTTTTTAATTAAGAAATTAATTTGGGGCAATCTTGTATTTATGTAGAATTTAATTTATAAATTATTTGAAAAGTTACAGTTCCTTTAATTAAAGGAAACTTCTTTGTGTTGGATACGGATAGCTTTTGCTTTAAAAAAAATTATATTTTGCTTTTTAACACAAATTCATTACAAGACTATGTGCAGATGTCGTTGCTTTTCGTCATATCTTAGCTTGCGGATGGCAGTTTATCACAAATTAGGGTGAAGAAATAATTTTTTTATAACAGTGTTTTCTGCCACTAAGAATATTTAAAATTAAGTTTTTTTAAATGAATGATTTTCTCTTAATAAATAAAATTCTAGACTCTCATAAGATTTCGTTTAAGAAACAGTTTCTTATTACTAGATTTATGAATGTAAGATGTGCTACCTACTGCTTAATTTACAAAATTGTCAGGCTGAAGAATGTCGCTTAATGAGCCATACATTATAATATATTATATATTTTATAAAGAGTATATTAAACTGAGTTTCTAAAGTAAATAATTAAAAGACATAGAAATTGAATTGAAACTTGAAAAGTTTTTATTTATTCAGCTGTCAAAATGACATGCAATATGAGTGCGTTCAATGTTTGAAGTGTGTTGCACATGCGCCTACTTTTAAAAACTCAATTTGAAAGATCTTATATTATTATTACATTGTACGTGATTTTTTAACTAAAGCCTTATGTCTGTTGGTAGCCTTACATTTGTCTTAACATATTTTTAATTCTGATTTGATGGTTGAGGAATAATACAACGATCAGAATTAAAACATTTTATATTTTGGCCCAACAACGAAGTCAATTTGAAATAAAATATATTATCTCTTTTCTTCCTATCTGTTTTCTATTTCCATGTCCAAGTTATTCGGATTTTTATATTGTTATTTTGATCAGTAGGGTACATAGTTTTAAATGAGAAAAACCGTTAAACCAAGCACCAAGGGATTCTGCTTGTCTTGCTTTATTTTTAATGATCCCACCTATCTTTAGAAAATGAGTCCCAACAAAAGAAAAATGGCTAAACCTATTAAGTTCCGAAGGAGTTGAAACTTCATACCCAGTCTTACCATAATCAGGGCAATCTTCAAACTCTTCTCTTTACGTATTCTCTTTAAATAGCTGTATTAGTTCTCTTGTTCTCTTTAAATGTTTAAAATTGCATTCTACACTTTTAATTAAAGTATTATTCAACTAATTTAAAAGATTTCCCCATTTTCTATCATTATCGCAGATGGGATAACAATATTGCTGACGCCTTTGTAAAAATTTAAACAATTTTAATTAAAAATTTAACTTTATAATAATCAATATTTTGAGACTTTTGAAAAAATTACTTTTGTTGTTGCATTTTTTTTCAAATGAAAACATACACAAATATTTTAAAATTATAAACTGGTGTTTTGATAGTGGTTTTTCATTATCAGCTAATGAATGGATATTTAAATAATTAACTTAAATAATTCTAGAAAGTTTTAAAATATAAATTACTTACCAATTCTTTATTTAAAATTTTTTTCAATTTTTTTCAAGGCAAATTTAGTAATTTTTCTTAAATTAAATTTAAATGCAATTTATCAAAATTATTTAATTTTAATAAAATTTATTTGCTTCAATGTAACTGACCTATAGTATGACCTAATGCACATTTCATTCACCTTTTTTTTCAAATACACCTTAATGCTAAAATATTAAAAAAAAAACCTACAAAAAAAAAATTCACTAAAATTAAAATAAATGTAAGATAATTTTTTAAAATAAAATATTGGAGAGTGTTTAGATTATTTTTAAATTTATTGCACCTGTCTGATGTCTCATCTCGTACATAAATTGTATATATGTATATGTATATATACAAAAAAAAAATGTGTCAGATCATGAACATTCCTTCATATTTATCTTTAAATAATTTAATTGCGAAAATTTAAAAGTGTTCTTTTATTTATTAATTACAAAATATAAAATTAAATGTTTTTAATCAAAGAATTGGATTTTAAATTATTGATTTTGAGTGCCTTTCAAATCTAGTTCGATCCGCGGTTTTTTAAATCGGCAATCATAAAATCGAGTTTTTAAAATAATTTCCAAAAGGTTCATAATCTTGATTTTGTCAACCACTCTAATGTTTAAAAAAGGCCACTCTGATGTTTAAACGAATATTGCAAAAGTTAAGAAATTAAAAGACTAATTCTTTAACTTAAAAGGGGGTTCCTTTGAATTTAGGAAAAAACTGTTAACACTTGTTAAAACATAATGTTGGAGATAATATCAGAAACTGCGAAACTACAGGTTGCACAAAAATATTTCTTGGTTTTAAAACTCAATTTCTTCTAAGTATCTACAACCTCTGGAAATTTCAAGTCTCTACCTTAAACTGTTTAGAAGATATAAGTTGTCAAACATATTGTAAAATTTGAGTTTCAGATAACGGTGAATTAAATTACCGTATGACGTATGTATAATGTTTATGAAAAATTTGTTTAGCTTTGAAAATATACTTAAATACAGGGATTCCCGGAATTTGGGGTTCTGTAGCTCCAAAACGGATGGGGTTACATTAAATGACGTTACACATGAAATTAATTTTTTTCGCAAAATCATTTCGTAGTTGAAATTTCATTTCTTTATTTAAAATATTATTATAGATAATGGCGGGTAAACAATCGGCGGACGGACAGTAAGAGTAAAACTATAAAGATACATTTTTCAAAAAAAATATTTTAAGAAAAGCTTACAAATAAAAGTATCTTCTAGTGGTTTAAATCAAAATAATGATAAAATCATGAAGCCAAAATTTAAAATATAACTCTTCTGGATAAAACCAATCTATAAATATTTTATTCATATGAAATTTAATATAATTTTATTTTTTTGTTTTTTTTTTGTTTTTAATTATATTTCTTTTAATATTTTTCCTATTTTCAATTTTTTTTTTTCAAGACAAGACAACTGAAAAATTGTTAAAAAACACTTTCAGTTGCCAAATGGGGCAAAATGGCACACGACTTATTTAATGCGCAAAAAAAAACAAATACAACAAATACCTATACAAATTTATACTCGTATTTCGACACAAGGAAAAAAAATTGAAAAAATACAAAAACTTTTTTAATAAGAACTTTTAATTGTGTCATATTATAAATTATCAAATTTTCAGAGGAGCCTTAAAGGTCCGAAACAGGACTATACCAAAAAGTTTTCTTAAAATACTCATACTTATTTTTTAAGATCTAACTTCTGTAAAAATCAATTTCCTAAATTAAGTTTCGCATAATGGTAAATGAAAGTATGGTACGACAACCCTATATCTTTGTTATCTTTCGACGTTTTCAGATTAGGGTTTGGGAGCTGCAGTTTCGGCAGTAACGGCTGGGTAACGGCAACAGAAAAATATTCTTTCATGAATTTTATTTTTTCACAAAATCGATTTGTAATTTTTTTGCGTTATTTCGAATGGTGTCAAAGTTTTGTAAGCTCAGGAACAGACGAACAGAACCAAGAAGTAATATTATAGGAACATTTTTTTTGAAATTTTTTTGAAAATGTGATAAGAAGTCCTTAGAAACTCAAGGCCGCGGCCACACAGTAACCGAACGGTTTTTAATTTTGCGTGAGATTTTTCTGTGAGCGTTTGAAAATAAGTGAGACGTAAATTTGGAGCGGCAACACTGCGATTTTTGAAGAAAACGTACTAAATACCTTATTTAATAACTTTTTATTAAAAGTAAATTTATGTTTTATTAATTGAAACAAGTTTTTTTTGAAAATATTATTGAAATTAAAAAAAACTTCAAAATAACAATATAAAATATGATTTGACGTTTAAAAATATCATTTTAGGGCGTCAAGTTTTCATACCTAAATTAATTTTCGGCGTTTCAACGCCGTACAATTTTGCCGTACATCTTGGACTGAATAATTTATTAAATTTATTTTATCCATTAGTTAAAACTAATTATTGAATTTTTAAATAAAATAAAGTATTTCCTGATTATAAAGTCAAAATTTGTATAATAGTCAAAGAATGTAGGACAATTACAAAATACTTAGAAAATTAAAAGTTTAAAAAATTATTTGTCATTTTGTTTTTTCTAAATTTTGTCGCCATTTTAGAATTTTTTGTTTGATTGTAATATGTATCCAAAAAAACAAGTCACATTATGTAACAAATACAATATATTCTATTTATTTTCTTTTTGTGTTTTTAAAATTGACAGCACGAATGCGTTTTCAATTTTTTTCGCTATTTTAATTTTCTACACGTTTATTTCTTTCTTTCTTTCTTTATTGTATTCCTTGAAATAAAATCGTTTTTCTAAGAAATAAGAAAAGTGCATTAAAGAAGTGAAACATTGGCTTCGTTAAAAAAAAAGTTTTTGTTGTTTGTTATTTATTTTTGGTTTATTGCATATTTTGTTTTTTGTTGCATGAAATTTGCTAAAGAAAAACTGAAAGTTACGAAATAAAGGCGAAACTTAAAAAAAAAAAAAAAGTCTTCAAAAACTTGTACAACTTCTTACCGCATTTGTGATTTGCTTAGTAACACGTTTATAAAATTCAGGAAACTTTAATTAGCATTAAACACGATTTTAAAATTAGGTATAATAGCGACTAGTGTCTCCAATTTCGTGGTTGAGCGGACTGGAATATTTTGAGAATTGAACTAAATGAAAAAAAGACTTGATTAAACCATAGTTTTGCTGTGGTTAAAGATACTGCTAAGTGTTTAGGTGATTTGAATCACAGAAAAACTTGTTGATTTTTGAAAACGTTTGATCTTCTAAATATCGTAACAAAACGTATTATTAGTTCAAAAATGGAATAAAATACATATATTTGGGCTGAAGGCTGTATAACTCTACCCTGACATCTTGAAAAAGTGCCAAATAATTGGATTAATTAAATTGCTTTATAGATTTCATTCAAAGTTTTCCAACGAAAACTAGGAGAGTAACAAAAAGCTCATCCCTACACAGTTGAGCTATCCACATGGCGTAACACGGCTTATGAAAATTCGTTTGTCATGCACACATCATGCTTATGAAACCATATCCCGTCCAATGGTTTCGCCAAAGTTGATAATGTTTAATTTAAAGATATCTTGTAGGTTGTTATGATAATTGTTCTATTGAAATTAAACAAATAAAGCCTGCCCTCAAAAGATTCCAACGAAACACCAGTGAAGCGTCAAGTAATCATTCTTACAATCTAGGAATTCCAAGGTAATTTTAAAAATTGGTTATGGAAACTTATTTATTTACAGAACAGCTAAAATGTTGAACATACTTCCATCTAGTGAACCCTCTCTGATATAAATGATCCATTTTACAATATGTAACTTTTAACAAAAAAAAAACCTGTTCAGGTTCGAACCACCTATGCTACCAACACTCCTTTATCATCCTTTTTTCCCTCAAATTCTTTACTTCTACAAATTTAGAATAATTGAGAGTGAAGGATGTTCTTAGAGTTTTGATTACAAATTCAAATCAATGAAAATTCTGAAATAAATAGTCCCTCGGAACTTTGGGTTTTATTTTTTTCCTTCCGTATCCATTAAAACGTTTAAGATAAAAACTTTAATAAAACGACAGATAGACTAAATATTTTTCATCACTTATGCAATTTAAAAAAAATTAAAAAGGAGTTTTTAAAAGATTTAACGAACACTAACACAAATCAAACAAAATAAATTGAAAAAGTGATGTGAACTTTTGTAGTGCAGTGAAAATTGTGCATTTGTGTTTTGAATTTTTAAAGGAGTCATGATTTGTTATGAAACTTTAAAATTTGAAGTGAAAAATTAGAAAAACAAAAGAGAAAAAATATTTAAAGTGAAAAAATATTTCTTTTAAAAGATATTGAAATTCTATGGTACTAGAATATATGGTACTATGGTACAAGATATTGAAGTTCTATGTAAACTATACAACAAAAAATCAAAAGAAGTTATACTTTTTGTAAATTTAAATAGTTAAAAATTGAAATGAAATCGTAGGTAATTATAACCCTTTCCAAAGTTAGTTTCTAAGTCTAGATGACCTCAAACTGGAATATGTCTAAGATTTTAATGGTTATCAATACAAATTTAATATATTTTAGAGAACTATGCCTTGTACATATCTTCATTAAGATCTTGTTGGTGTAATATTTTGAAAAGTTTTTTAAATTTGGTCATTTGGAAGATAAGAAATCGTTTGGAAGATAAGAAAAGAGATTTGGTAGTTATAAGTATTACAGTATAAGTTAAGTGTATTATTGAAAATATTAAATATTCAAAATAACACTTACCACGTTTAAAGTTTTACAAAAATTATAAATTAAACATAATATTCATATATAGGCGAGTGCCTAAATATGTCTAAACATAATTATATGCCAACATCAGCATTCTATTTTTTTTGACTTCAAAAAAAGAGGGTAAATTTTGAGGGTTTCATCCATCCATCACTATTGTACTAATCAGCAGGTAATACTAATGTTGGACTACGAAAACAACTTCTAATAAATTTTTATCTAACAAATGTCTTTATATTAAAAGTTATAGAGATCATCTGTGAATTGTAAAATAGATTTAAAATTTCAAAATTTGTTTGGTTAACTTTTATTATATTTTTTCCTTTTATTATTTTTTTTTTTTTTTTATTTTATATGCTCCAGTTGCTCATTCAAAAGAAGTTGTCTTACTTAACTTAAGCTGTTTAAGTAAAGCTAATTTTAAAATATTTGTGGGCTGAAACTTACGTACTATACAAGAACATACAAATGGTATACAAAGTTTACTACTAGTAGGTATACTTTTTTTAAAGGATCTGTCGTTTTAATTTGTTTCAGTCGACCTAGGATTGTAAACTAGATTAACCTACCTGTAATATTAAACCACAGACTACGTAGTCAAGGAAACTGTGAAGTAACTCAAATATTTGATCAGAAAGTCCTTTTATAATATGTCTAAAGAATAGGATCTAAAATTAGTTCATTGCATCCTCTGGTAAGCAGTAACATACTTTTGTATTGAAAGTAAGTCGGTCAAGTGACTGCTTTAGTATTTAAAACTAATTGCTCAAAATATTTATGACTCTTGTGAACGCATGAAGATTCGATACGGTATTCACATTTAATTAAATTCGTAAAAGTTTAGATTGCAAAGTTTTAAAGAGAAAATTTATTTGCAAAAAAATATAACAAAAAAAATTCAATTTCATAATACGTAATTTTTATTTTTAAAAAGAATGAAAGTGTTTACGGAAAAAAACCCTCATAAACCGAACAATGACACATTATAATATTATGATTGATGTACCTACATTAAAAAAATTTTTGTTGGATATTTGCCAGATAAGTTAAACAATAAATTATTAGCCATTTAATTTTGGTATTATATTACTTCCTATTTTTTTATTTTTAAACTTTTAATAACTCTTTGTTTCATATAAAAAACTGTTGAAATATTTGATTTTAAAAGGTGTTAAGAGGTTGAAATAAAAAGTGTGAAAGAGGTTTGAGAGAACACTTCTACTACTTCAGCTAGTTAAATGTAAGCGTGTCGATTAGAGCATTCGCAAAGCTTTCTAGAGTATTGTTTATCCATATAATATAAGGGTGCGCTTATGTTAGTGCTGCGATGAGTGATAAGCGTCGATAGGAGCATAGCGTAGAAAAATATATACATGATTTAAATAGAAGTGTAAAAAAATAAAAAAAAATTTTTTATGAAATTAAATTTATTAATTAGTTAATGAATAGTTCAATTCAGTTTTAAAAATCACAGATTTTCTGGAAAATTTAAATAAATAGTAAAAAGTTTTGGTATTAAAATTCGAGACTATGATTTACATCCCTTAAATGAAATCTGAAATAACGGCGAGGGACCAACAAATGCTTTGTTGCATTGTATGATTTGCTTTAAATAAATCAAGCACAAATGAAATGCAGTATTGTATCCAAACAAAATATATCTTTTTTAAAATAATTAGGTATAAAAAAATAAACCAAAAAATTAAATTTATAATTTTCATTTGATAATGCGAAACTTAACTCAAAACTCAACATGTTGAGTAGGTATATTGTAGAATGTTAGCAACAAGTATTTCGAGTTGAAGCTAAACAAAGGTTGTGAAACAATATAGCTCAACAACAAGTTGGAGAAATAGATCATTATTGAAATAAAATAAATCTATAGAAAACACACAAATTTATCGAATTTAATTTTAAAAAGTACGCAATTGAATAAAAAAAAATATTAATTGAAATTAAAAAAACATTTCACCAAGAAGGAATTTGAACTAACGACCCCAAAATTTTATCAAATTCAAAACATACAAAATGTAGACTAAATAACTTATTCATCTTCAAATTTTTAAGATATATATCTACTAGAATCGAAGAATAGCCTACGTAATACAAAATGTAACGGTTACGATTTTATTTAAGAAAATGATATTGATATATTGTAAATACATGCAGTGGGTAACCATTTGGCTTATTAACCGAGGGGGTCCGGGTTCGATTCCCGGTCAGGTCATACAATATTTAATTAAAAAAAATGATTGAAAAATAATTTTTCTTTACGAATCCCCATGGTGACCAAATATAATATAAATATACAAATATATAATATAAACAAAATAAATAATATAGTGGTTATAAATAAATAGAAAGTATTTAATTTAAGAAGCCCAAATGACAAATAGGCAAAGGACTGTAATAATATCAGGCAATATTTACTATTGTCCTGGTACTAATTATAAATAAATAAATAAATAAATTTATATACATATATAGATCTTTGATATATAAATTAAATAAAGCATAATATACATATTTTATATTTAATAATAAAAAACTCAAATATAAAAAATTAAGAATTTAGTAATTAATTAGCATTAGGTGTTTAATTATTAATTAATTTAGTTTTAACTTGGTAATTTTTGAGTATCTTGAACCGGCTCACATGCGTAAATTACAATCGACCCTTTAATGAAGATGTATTTATATTTATATAATACATTAAAGTAATAATATAATAATAATAATAATAATAATAAAAGTAATAATAATTTGATTTATTTTATCTATAAAAAAAAAAATAATTATATTTACCATTTTGACATTTAAAACATTTGCTGCTGCTGTCATCTCCTTTCTGCAAAATTCATTTGCGCTTTTTTGCAATTAAAACTATATTATAGTTTTATTTTTCAAGTTTTTTAATTCTTAATTTAAAAATTTTTTTCCAACCAAATTCCAAAATATAAATAATAAGACAAAACTAACTGCCAAAAAAAACCAAACTTTTACCAATAAATAAACCAGTTTAAAAAAGTTTTATTTCTAATATCTTCTAAAAAAAGTCAGGTATTAAATGAGGTTTTATAAATTTTTTTTTAAAAAAAAAATTGTCTTAAATAAATTTAATTAAAATTTAATTAAATAACCACTATATTATATATATATATTTTTTTTTTTGGCATTTACCAATTTTTGTTTTCGGTTCTTATTTTTGCATTCCTTTGGTCTTGGTTGGAAGGAAAAAATATATTTAATAGATTCTTATTTTTTCACAAATTTTTTATTTAAGGAATTTTTTTTAAAAAAAGGCTCTCAATATAAATTTTCTGCACAAAAATCCACCTTCTTTATTTTCTATTTAAAATCTTTTTTTTTTAAGTTGTAAATATTTTTAGTAAAAGTAAAAAAAAACCTCAAGAGATTTAGGAAAAAAAAAAAACTGAATTTTATTTTCGGTTTATGCTTTCTTAGTTTAAAGTTAAGAATGCTGTTTTGTTTTTTTTTTTGTATCTTATAGATATTTATTAAAAATTGAATATAAAAATAAAAATCTTTAAAATTGAGAACAGAAAACTAACAACCAAGTGGCATTCATTTTATCACCCAATTTTTCAAAATATGTATAAAAAAAAATAAAAAAATCTGCACAATATAAAATTAGAGTGTGGTTTAGGTTTATAAATATAAGTTTGTTTGTTTGTTAGTTTTTTTTTGGCTTTCAATTGAAGGTAATGGAAATAAAAACTCTTATATTCTTTTATAGGTAGGTAGTTTTTTAAGTTGAAAAATACTATAGATACAAATAAAAAAACAAATTCTTGAACCATTTCAAGTTTTGTGATTATTGAACCAGATGAGGCAATATTTTGTATTCTCTAAGAGTCGTTTTCAAATTTTTGTTTTGAAAAATATTTATTAGGTATTAATTTAAGTGACTTGGACTAAGATTAAGTTTTGTTAGAAACTATTTGCAGTAAACTGATAATTCATTGACTATATTGCTGTAATTTTTTTTTTAAGAAAATTCAAACAAAATTATTATATTTTTTGCGCCAGTTAACTTACACTGAAGAACTTTTAATTAATACTACGATTTCAACGATTTACGATATGGTTTTTTTGGTTTAAATTTTTATCTAGCCGCGATTTAAAACCAAAATCCTGTAGTTTGAAGAAGTTGAAGAAGGCTTTACCACTCTATAATTGGAATTTTTATATCTCACTTTTTTGAATCATGTACATTTCTGAAAGTAGCTACTTCAATCTTGAAGAACATAGTCTTTTGATAGATGGCTTCAAATAAATTGGTCTTTTCAAAAGTCAATTGAAATTTTAAAAACTTTCTAGTTGAACAACTGGATAATACAGTTATAGGAATGCCGAGTTAGTATTTGAGAGGTCCGAGTTTGAATCAAATTTAAAGTTATAAAAACTTGAATCTGGCTTTTAACTTATTCGGCATTCGTTACTATCAATCCTAAAATAAGAAAATATGATATAAATATCATTATCTCTCCTTTTCCAGTATATATACTTATTATATAGCAAGACTTGTTATTCTAGAAGAAAAATTATAAATTTTTCAGACTTTTTATTACCAAAAAATTTTAAGGTAATACTCTGAGTAATATTTAAATATAAGTTAATTGGCGCAATATTCTAGATTAAAAAGAATTAAAATGCAATATAATATTTTTTTTTTAAATTTTCAGTAAAACTTAATTATTTTTGCATTCACATCTACTCGTACAATGCACTGAAATAAAAGAATATTTTATGCAATGTTTTAGAATAATTTTTGGCTCAATGCCAAAATTAAAAATAAAAAAAATGAAATAAAATGAAAGTTATCATACCTAGTTTACAAAATGACTTCTCTATATATTTCGTTTATTTAATGCTAAATCAAATGGACAGAGATGGGACTGAGATTTTCCAAGCCACTGAAGAGAAGAGAAAATAAAAAATAAAAAAATTCTTTTGGTAAAAACCACTGATGTTGATTAGGGTTACAATCATTGATATTGATTATGATTTATATATGTAAAGAATTTTCAGTTTTTTTTTTCTCAATCTAGTTTTAGTGTGCGGTCACAATATTCTTGTCAGTGTCATTGCATTGCCATTCACAACTTATTTTTGATCAAAAAGTTTAAAATTAAAGAGACAATCGGTTTTTGGAATGCACTCAATCATAGTTGTGTGATAGTTGAAAAAATTCTAAGATATGAACAAGAGTGTACCAATGCAGAATTTATATTGAAATAATAAAAATGTAGAGTGGGGGGAAATATAAGTATATGGGGTTTTTTATTTTCATTCTTCTGTAAATAATGTTGAATTAATATGGGAAACGGAAATAATTATTATTTAAAAGTGATGATGATTATTATTATGCATTTATGATTGCATATCCTTGAAAAAATTTTTCCATTTGAGGAAATTATTTGCAAAAGGAAGAAGCAAAATATTAAATAAAATTTTATAAAAAATAATTTTGGGTAATTAAATTCACTGAATTTATATATGTATATACTTTATATATATATATATATATATATATATATATATATACATATAAATAGTAATTTTTATAATACTTAATAAAATAATATTTAAAAAGAAAAAAAATTGTTAATATAATTATAATTATTATAAGTTAAAATCTTTTTATTATTTTTAAATAAGTTTTTATATAGAATTTCTCTGAAATAAATTTTTGATATTTTTTATTGATTATTTTTTAAGTGGAAATTTGAATTGAATAATAAATAATTTTTATAAAATTATTTTCGACCTTAAAAAGAAGGACCTTAAATGAATGTTCAAAAAATGTAATCGGATTTTTAATAATTCAAGGCGATAAGAGAAATAAACAAGGAATGAAAGAAACTTAGGGGTTTTAAAAAACCGTAAAATAAAATTTGTACATTTAAAAATATCTTAGATCTTTTTCGGAATTTAATTCAGTAGTTAAAGATGTTTAAATCTAGTAGAAATTTTTGATTTCTGATCCCTTAAAGCTCCAAAACGGAGGGTCAGACATAATAATTTTTTTAAATAACTACCAAGCATCTAACTTCTCTTAAAAATACAATTCTTAAGGCACACCCGTAAGGAAGATATGGAGGGATAATGACGCATTAAGAAGTGCGTCTAGCAATCATGATTTTACAGATTAAATGAGGAGATCAAAAAATTTTGGTGATAATCATGATAAAGTAAAAACAAAAGAGATCACAAGAAAATTTGTGATAAAGATAACACAATTGAATAAGTGAAATATTCAGTTTAAACTACATAGATGCGAATCTGTGGAATTGAGAATATATATAGTTTTAATTTTGAATAATACGATGATAATTGAATGTCGTCCTTTTTTTATGGTTTTTCAAAAAAATACTTTTAACTCACAGGCCTATCAGGAATATTTAATATAAAGTGTTCTTAGAAGTTGGCTTGGTTAATTGTTAAATTTAATCCTATGGAGGAATCCTATAATAAAATAATAATAAAAATAAGGCAGAAGTAACTTCAAAATTTTTGGTGTTTACATCATAATGCTAATTTAAGTCAAAGAGTATAATAATTTTGTCATTATGTTTGTAACGTAGAGAAGGAGGGCGGAAGAGGTAGATATGGATTGAAATTTATAGATCGGATCGGAATAGAAAAGTAAATTGAGCTAGCTAAAAGCATGTTTGTCCGTCCTACGATATGAAGAACTTCCACATAACTCATATTTTCTTTTAAACATAGCTCAAAGTGTAATAAGTCGAGATTTTGAAAATAATTACCTGAATGATATAATATCTATATTTCGTTTGACTTAGTCTACTATAAAAAATTTTTCCTCGTTTTTAGTGAAAAGAAAACTTTTAACATATTATAAAATAATTAAATATTTTTAATAAAAGTTTGAAAATTTACGAATTGTAAAATTGTAGGGACACGCTAGACCAATAATTAAAACAGGAAAAGTGCAAATAATATTTAAAAAGTTTAGGATTTGATTTATTAGTCTTCGAAACATTAGTCCTTTCAATTAAAAATAGATAGTATAACTAAATTGTTAGTTTTAACACCCATTAATATTACATTGAATGGGGTCTCGGTGGTTTAGTAGGTAATTATTTGACCATCTAAACGAGGGGTTGCGGGTTCGATTTCCGCACCTCATGATCATCTTATATATCAATCATGAATTTTTAATTGACAAGTAATTGTTGAAAATAATATTTCTTTACAAATCCCCATGGTGACCAAATATATAATAATAAAATATAAAATACATGATAAACAATATAAATAATATTACTAATTAAACTAATAGATAGTATAATCTGCTACGATTGAAAATTAAAGTTATGCTTAACTCACCCTTATCACATTGTATGAGGTAAGGAACTGTTTATACTTAAATAAATTATATTAATTTAATGTTCAAAAATCAACGCAAAGTCAAAATCAAAATTAATTAATATTTTAAATATTTTTTTCATATTTAATATTTTTATTTTCTCAATATCATGCTTTTTCGACCTTTAATTTTGATTCATTCATAGTTTTTCCTTTAAAAATTCATATTAAAAAATATTTTTCACCTTAATATAAATATTTAAAAAATTAAAAAAAAAAATATTTTTGTATAAGATACATTTCATAGTTTTTGTTTAAAGAATTTGAAATAAATCAACAGAACAACTTGTTAATTATTGAAAATTTAAAAAGAGTTTACATTTCCTACGGGAAATGAAAATTATTATCATTTAAATCAAATATACAAAATAAGAAAGAAATAAATCTAATAAACATGGCAGAATTAAAAATTATTATGAAAATAGTGAAACACAGCTGAAATTTTGAGAAAATGTTTTTTCTAAATTCATGTTTTTTAATATTTAAGAAGTGTAGCAATATTATAATTTTATTTCTTTATTAGTGATTTCGTTTAGACTTTTAAAATACTGCAGGCATATTAAACAATTTAATTTTTTCGCCAATTTGCATGGAAATCTTTTGCTTAAACAAAGAGAGAATGTACCAACTTTGAATTTATTTTAAAATCTATTTCGACGTGATATTAACTCAAAGAATGTTTCCCTTCCATAAAGGTTTGTCAAATGAACTTTATCTAATTTGACTGTGTGTGTATATTAATTAAATATAAGCACATGTAGTTGGTTAACATTGGTTCAATATGATACCAGATGGTGCATCAATACAACTTGTATTTTTCATATTTATTTAACACTTTTTATTTAGGGATCATACGATTAGAATGAAGGAAAAGCAAATCATCTTATGTATTAATCGGCTTATTCGGTCACAAAACTGCCGGTCGCGGCTCAATTATTTGTTTAAAAATATAAATAATTATTTGAGGCGAAAATCATTTGAATTTTGAGCTCTTTGCAACACTAGTTATAATTAATTCCAATTTAAATTACTGGGAGCTCTACAGACTTCACAAAGTAAACTAGTCGGCTTATTCGGTCACAAAATTGCCGGTCGCGGCTTAGTTATTTGTTTATAAGGAAAAATATTTATTTGAGTCTAAAATCACTTGAATTTTGAGTGCTTTGAGACACTCGTTATAATTAACTCAAATCAAAATTACTGAGGACCCTAAAACTTCGTAAACTGGGTACCCTGGCTTTGTATTCAGACTTCACTAACAATTCTTTCCAGAATTTAATATTCAAATTCATATGACCGCTGAACAGATAGACCGTTCTTTAATATTAATTTAACATTTGGAAGTATTACATGTCCCTTATTAACTAATAAATTTTCAGACTAGGTAAATAATGTCTTTAAGTAGAAAAAAAAAAAAATTAAATAAAAATTTATGAAAAAAAAATATCAAAACAAAAATTTAAACTTTGCTATAAACAAGAAAAACAAAAACATCTTGGGTGGCTTGAACTTACTCAACTTTTACGTCTGCTGTCCATTGATTAGATGAAAATTTCCGTTTAAAAAAGTAAAACAACAAAATTTAGAAAATAAAAAAAAAAAAAAATTACAGAAATGTTTACCTGTAATACAAATTATGGAAATAATATTAGAACAACAACAACAATTTTGTTTTTAATTGGTTTTAAACATAGTTGTGTTTAATATAAAGAACATATTTTTCAAAAGAATGTTTTTGGGGCAACGTTAACATATTATATTATGTGCATGAATACATATTTTGTGTTATTTATGTTAATGTTGCCTCCTATTTAAAGATACATTAAAAAAAAAAAAAAAAACAAAAACAAAAATGTGTATGATATTTAACCCCTTCTTATTAGAAAAATTATGTATATATTTATGTATTATATATTTGGTTGTGGTTAAATTGTAATGTTCAACATAATTTTTAATATTTTATGAAAATTATGATGAATGACTAATTTTATGAGTAATAAAATTTTTGATTTAATATTTTTTTTTTTTTAATTGGAACTTGAATTTAATTTTAATTTATAGTTTTATTTTTATTTGATTATATTGCTGATATAAAAATGTATCATGATATAGATGAAATAAAATTTTTTTAATAAAATTTAAAATATAAAATATAAATTTTAGCATAGAGTGAATTTCATTAAAATGTTTAATAGAATTGTAGTTTTTTTGATAGTGACAATTTTATATTAATTGACAGATATGACAGACAGATACGCATCCAAACTAATGTTAGTAAAGATAAAAAGGTTGGTGTCATATTTTTTGATCTAGCAAAGGCATTCGACACAGTAGATAGGAAAACACTACTAAAAATCGTATATGAACATGGGATAATGGGCAGTGAACACAAAAGGTTTGAAAATTACTTCAAAAACAGATACCAATATGTCGAATTGGACGAGATTAAAAGTAAAAAGCAAAACATCGAATATGGAGTTGTACAAGGCAGTTCATTGGGTCCTTCAATCTTCTGCTGCTACATTAGTAGTATAGCAAACTTGCAATTGAACTGTGGTAAATTTTTATTTGCTGACGACCTAATATTAGTGTACGATGAAGATAATTTATGTGAACTGGAAAAAACAATGAATAATGACATATCACTGATACATGCGTGGATGTCGAAACATAAACTCACAGTTAACGTAAATAAAACAAAATTAATGCTATTTAAATCAAAAAGCGTCAACTTTAATGTTAAGTATAATAATAACACAATTCAATGAGTTAGCAAATATAAATACCTAGGTGTTACACTCGACGAAGATTTAAACTGGAACCCACAAGTTAATGAATTGTTACCTAAACTTCGCAGGGTAGCCGGATTACTAAAAAAACTAGGAAGAAGACTCCCACATTGTTTAAAAAAAGCAGTATACAATAGTCTTTTCCATAGCATAATTTCCTATGGTATAGGAGTATGGGAAAATACATTCAACAACAATATAAAAAATCTTCAAAAAATCCAAAATAGGACCATAAAAAATCTCTACAACTTGCCAATTCGTACTTCAACAAATTCAATGCATAAAGAATATGAAATCCTTAAAATTGAAGACCTAATTCGATATACACAAGCACTACACATCTATAACATGAACACAAACAACATCAAGTCTAACACTGATGTAACAACCAATAACGAAGTTCATGAATACAACACCCGCAGTGCTCACCACATTAGGACAGTTGCCAGCAACAACTTGCAGGGACTGGAGCCAATATTTAATATCAGTGTAAAACAATATAACAGTATACCAAATAAAATTATACATTCTAAATAACTTGATTATCTATAAGCGTAAAGTTCTCATCTAATGTAGCCATTGCCATTTTACAAAGTAAATATTAGCATATTACATATATACATATATATTTTTTGTTATACCATTTAAATTAATTAAATTATTGAAAATTGCACTTAAATTAAATTAAATTAAATCAAATTAACTATTATATCATAAGAAAACATATAGGAACTCTGTACGAGCCCAAAGGCTCTTTTAGAGAAATTAAATAAATAAATAAATATGATTAAAGAAAATTTAAATTTTAAAAGTTTTAAATTGAAGTGTTAATAGATTGTTTTTTAAAGTTGAATCATTGGATATACGTAAGCACTTCACCTAGTAAAAATTATTATAAATCAATTCGATAAATATTATCAAAGTTATTCGATTCAACTTTATAAACAGTGGAAATAGTGTTGAATTAAAAATTCGATCTTATTTCACACAAAAATTGTTCCTAAAGAAGCATAAATGAAATAAAATCGAATGAATTATTACCACAATGAAAATAAAGTCGAATGAATATATTTAATCGTATTTCCAATGAAAGTTAGAAAAACATAAAGTCAAATTAGAAATTAACTAAATAAGCTCAAAACTATTTAGAACTGAAAAGGAACAACTGAGCCCTATTTCATAAAACTATTAGTCTAATACTAATAAATTAATAATTATTATTAGAACTAATAAATATGGAGTAATACTTTTTTGTTTCATAAAACTTTTCTGCAACTAGTAAATTTTTAGCCTTTATGAAACAGAATTTTACTAATAAGAAATAAAATATTAGTAAATTCACTAATAATATTAGACTAATAGTTTTATGAAATATGGCTAAACTCTAATGTAACTCTAATCTAACTCTAACTCTAATGTATCTGGGATCTAGCTTTAAAAAAAAGGGGAATACAGTAATTTTGAGTTCAACTTTAAGATTCAAGAAATTTCTATAAGTTACAAATAAAATGTTCAATCAAATTTTAGTTCATATTTCATAACTCACAAAATATTAAAAAATTTTTGAACAGATATATATGTGCAGACAGATATTTTATATTAAAAGTACTTAATCTACATATGTGTATAGTACTATATTTTAAGTTACATATTTATTAAGTAAATCTTATTTCAATAAATATACATAATTATAATCTTTTAACTTACTAGTTATTCATATTAATCGTTTAAGATTCTAAACTAAAATGCAAATTCAGTATTTAAAATATTCTACTCGATACACAAATTTTCTTTAATAAAAATGATGTCATCAGCGGGTTGACAAAACTCCCCTGTAGACTTTGTACTCGTAATAAAATCAAAAGTCCCCTTAAAATTAAACATAACTTCCCATTATATTTTGAAAAATTTGAAATAAAACTGGAATTAAAAAGGAACCAAGGCCGAGTTTTTTATGTAGAAATTTTTTTTTAAAGTATAATAATAACAAAATATATCAGTAAAATAATAGCTGTAAAATTATTAGTACCTTCATACTTGTTTTTGGAAGATTCTATATTACGAAGCATACTTAAGTTTGGATACAAATTCAAAGATGTCACTTCTTCCAAGAATATTTATGAATTCATATACCAATGCAAAATATGGAATTGTGACCGAGTTTTAATTTGGTTACTAAATGTAAGCTTTGGACAATGGGAAGTTCCCGGTTTCTAATATGAACTTACACTAAAATCTGTTATTTTTTGATAATTTTTTATATTTATATAAATTTTGAAAATAATTAATTATTTTAATACTGAAAACACTATTAAGATATTTTCTTTTATATTTTAAAAATTTCATGTTATGAATCTTAATTACCTACTCTGACGACTTTTGACAATGGCACATTTGTCATCTCACCGATGTCATCATTATGTTGTGTAATAATTACATATTAAGAAATCGTAATTGTGATAAATTTCATACTACATATTAATATATTATTTTTATATGGTTTTGTATATATGCATTAGATAACACTCATCCTGTATAGCACTTTGTTTTTGTTGTTAAAATAAAAAAAAAATTTAAAAAAAAAAACAAATTTGGAAACAATAAAAAAAATTTGAATTTTCAAAAATAAATATTTTTAAAGAAAATTAATTGTTATTAATTTAAGCATTTATAAATTGAAAAATAGATCGCCAGACATTAGGGAAGTAAAAATTATTTGAATTTTTTTTTTTTTTGCAAAGAAAAAAATTCCGCACTTGCATAAAAAAAAATATTTATTTCTAATTTTTTTTTTATTTATTTTTGGCACAATTAATGTGATATTCAACAAAAACAAAATTAAAATAAAAATATTGTTATTTGTTTTTAATTTTTATTTATAATTTATTTAATTTTTTTTTGAATATATTTTGTAATATAGGTACATTATAATATAAAATGTTATATGAGTTTTTAATTTTATGCAAAATGTAAATTAAAAATAAAAAAAAACTTTTATTTTAACAAGAAAATATAGATAGTTTGTTTTTGAATTTAAATATACAGGGTGTTTTACGAGTAAACGGCATCCTTGTAAGGGGTGATAAGGGAGACCAAACCAAGTAAATAAATAGTAAAATGACGTCTATTCCAATTTATTTGTTTTTCTAAAAAACTAACGTAATAGCCAATCTACAATGAACGTTCTTGTTTCGCTCTCTACACGTAGCTATCTGTCAAACTAAGTTAAATGTATTGAATTACATGAAAGTGTCTTCAATAGACGCAGTCATTAAAAAAGTTGTTTAACTTTTAACTCTAACGCTTTTTCTACGTATTCAAATGTCAAATAATTAAACTTTGTATATTGTCAGAAAAAAAAATTAGTATAATTATTATTTTTTATTAAAATATCTAAGATTAAATAATATCATTATTCAAAACAGATAGATATACAATAAACTTTAAGCTATTAAAAATTTTTTAATTCATGAAATTTGTGAACAAAACAAAAATGTCAAAAATCGCTGTCATGTCCATTTCATTGTGACCACTCCTTTGTTGACTATGTAATGAGAGCGAAACGAGAGCGAAACGCGAGCGTCATTATAGATAAACTATAAAAGTTTTATGATAGAAAATTAATCACTTTTTATTGCTGCACATTTAAAGTATAATAGCAACCCTGTAATTAAAAAAATTGGAAACATTATAAATAAAAGAGAAACGTATGATTTTCAAAAAAAACACTTAATATTGAAATATCATAAAACATTTCAGCAACACAATATTAATGTAATTTTATATGAAATTATAATATTGATTAACGTTGATCTTACTTTTGTCAGTTTCTAAATGGTAAGCAAAAAACTAAATTAAATAATTTTAGAGACGAGAAAATCTTTAAGTCCTTTATTTCGGAAACCGTTAGGAATAGACGTCTGTTAATGTTTTATACCTGTTTTTATCTCCCATATCACCTCTTACAAGGATACCGTTTACTCGTGACCCACCCTGTATATCTCTGTATAATTATTCATAATATATAGAATTGTATATAATATACAAATTGCATTTATAAAAAATGAATCAGAGCATAGATTGAAGATAATAATGAATTACATATGAATGAATAAGAAACTAATGAATAATCAAAAATTCATTCTAGAATAATGAAATTTTTTTGTTGTAAAAAAAAAATACTTTTAATTGAGTTAAAATTTTTGTATGTATTATACAAAATTTGGTAATTATATGAGCCCGTACCAATGACCTTTTACTAAGTCGTTAGGAACTGAAAAAATGTTTTCCTGAAAAAAATATTTAGTATGACACATGTATAGTCTACATTTTCTTTACTTGTTACTGTTTTAACTAAAAAATTTAATTTTTTTTTTTTTTTACGAGGGAATGGACCGCTCGAAAATAACCAATTGACACTGTGCGGTGTTACTTTGGGTTGAAAACGGCTTTAAAACACTAAAACCACACCCTTTTTAAACCCTTTGTGATGCAAATGTTCAGTTTGGTTACAAGGATGGGAATATAGAAGGATTTTGGATTACGGGGAGGTTATTTAGAATTTTTGGAAATTAAGGAAAATTTGAAGGGATCTCCATTTTGGCCTAAATCTTTAGCACATATAACTAACAGGACCCAACAGCCTTGTATATAAAATTTAAATTTACCATATGTCTAATAATTTCAAAGGTGAAAGCTACCCAAGACTTACAAACATATATTAAAGGTTATGGCGCTTAGGAGGTAACCAAAACACCACTAGAAACCAAGCAAAATCTTAAGGCCTCATAGGATATAAAATGGAACATCCTGTTTCTAAATTTGAAGATTGTATATCTTTACTGGTTTATGTGATAAGTTCTCTTGCCTTGGCTCGTTCGGAAGCTTCCATATTCCAAACAAATTTCGGCAATTTACAATCCTGGCTTTTTTTCGGCATTTGTAACCTACAATGTTGATGTCATCAATATAAATAGCATCATTAGTTTTTGAGTAATAGTGCGTAAGGACCTATGTACGGTCGAATTGTAATAAATATGACCGAATTGATATCGATGGGTGAAATTGTGATTAAAGTTGAGCTTAAACGGACCACTAACTTAAAACTTTGCAATTTTTTTGTCTTATACCTATAAGAGTACGAACCATCATTGATAACTGCTCTTATATTACAAAAAGCAATATAAATACAGATTTCATAACATATTTGACCGACCAACTTTTTCTTTCATAAAAACGGTAAATAAAATTTAAAAAAAATTACCAAATATATATTTTTTATTAATATTAATAAATTTTAACCACATGCTTCTGACATTTATTTTTCATATTTTCTTTTACTCTTATATTTTATTCAAGTTAATTCTTCTCCTATTTTTATTTTTATTAATTTAATTTTATGATCGGTAAAATTTATATGAAAAAAAAAAAAATCTAAGATTAATATTCAAATAATTTGTTAGCAAATGTTTACATGTAAAAAATTACTAAAATCTAACCAGTCACTAAACATTTAACAACATACCAATAACATTTAACTATTTTTTATATCATAATTAATGAAAAAATGTTGAAAAAGTTATAAGGTAAAACCCAGCACCTGGTGTTCTCAATATATTTTAATAAATGTTAAATTTTATAGTTTTCCATTTTTATTCAATAAAGTTTTCTTAATTTCTTTATTTTCTTTGCCAATTTTAATATACACATGTATAATAACAATATACCTATTAGTCTACATAAACACCTATTATATACATATATAACTGCATATACCATATTTTTTCCCTAAACAATTTTTACAACCATTATAAAGTATCGTTCATTAGATATTAACTGTCATAATTTTCCTGTTATTGCATATGTCGTTTATGTCATTTTTACTTTAATTATATGTGCTGGAAAGAGAAAGATATATTAATTGAAATAAAGAAAAAAAAACTTTTATTATTTATGTAAAAATTCTTTTAATAAGTTTGTGGTTAATAAATTAAGTGAAAGAAAATAAAAAAAACAATATATGAAAGATTGAATTTTATAAAATTGTTTTTGAATTCTTTATAATATTAATGGATATTAGAAAGGAAAATTCATTGGAAAATTCATTTCGATATTTAATGACGAAATTCTTGCTAGAAAAAGAAAGAGTTTTCATATTATATAAGGTTATAAATCAAACACATATAGGTCCACAATTATAAAGTGCAAGTGGAAACTACAGTAGAAATATTTTTTAAATTGCACCTAAAAATATGCAAAATTCTTTAATTTTCGAAAAATTTTATTGAATAACAGTATATTTTAGTATAAATTTGAGATCATTTTCAGTTCCTAAATATGAAAATGTAGAAATAATAGAAAAAATAATCAGGTTGTTTAACATTATGGTCCATCATCTAGTTTTGTTTAGTATTTGTTTATAATATGCATAGCTTATAAAGTTATTAACTTAATTAACTAATAAAATAATTTTTGTAAATGATTTAAGTCTTTTAAATAATATAATGTAGCAATTAGTCATAAGGCACGTTTTTTAGCTACTTAAGAAAATTGTAATATTCAAATAATTGGTTTTTCATGGTTATATCAATATTTTTTCGTACCCGTGATGGCCCTAGCAGCCGATGGTAATACTAACATTACTTAAAACTCTTATGTAATATTAGAACTCTAAATAAATATATTTATTCGACAACCGACCCCTTACAGCATATTTGTTTTACCGGTTTTTAAAGACCGTTAAATATAATTTAGACAATCTTTTGCCTGAAATATTACCTAGATAAACGAATACCAAATTTTGTTAAACTTTCTCAGATTTTTTGAATTTAAGAATTTCCGAAATCTTTTGAGTCCTACTCATGATTAACATAACATGAAATTATTTGTTCAAAATTTAGGAATTGTAAAACTTTCTAACCAGTAGGGATGGAATTTCTAAATTTATAATTTATTTTAGATGAGCTTTTATGATTTTTATTACCTGTCTGTTGAAAAATATTATACCTATACTTTGGAGCTTTTTCTTTTTAAATCTAGGAATCTAAAATTTTCAAAAATTCTTTTGTATACAATAGCCGTCTTTCCTATTGAATTTCATTTCTTTGGCAGTTTGCTTAATAAGTTCGAGTAGCTGCCATACATTTTATTTTCTTATATGAACGCAACTTAATGTCTAATGCAGCTGAGAATCTCAAAATTTGTCGTAACTGGTAAATGGGAAAATGCTGCACAAAATATAGGGCAAGAGCTGGAATAGTTTCCATAGTTTATTGCAAGAGGTTGAATAATAGCCATCGTCAGTGTAAGGGGTCAAATAGTTGCCATACAACTTATACATTCTTCTATGAATAACTCAGACTTAAATCAGTTGTAGTTTTGAAACTTTCAAAAGTAGTTAATCAGATGATATAAGGTTTCCATTATAATGTTCGTGCGGTTTCGCAGTCAACTCTGCTCTCTTCCTCGTTTTTATAGATATGAACACCCTCCCATCTTTACCAACTATTTTATGTCTACTAACTAGATTGCTTTCATTGGTTTTATTCCAAATTTTATTACAAAAAAAAAATAGCTATTGATTAGTTTTTTATTTTAAAAATATTTCAACTAATTATGGAGAAAAATAGAGATAAAAAAAATTCCATGGCATTGTTTTTTTTTTGTGATAACAATTTTTCAGTTTATTTTCAATAAATGTGGTTAATCAAAATTCTTTGAAAAATTAAATTATGAAATTTTTCAAGCGAAAAAAGTAAAAAAAAAAAAAAAAACAATTTTTTTACCATAAAATAAAATAATAATATATTATTAGTTGTTGAGAATATGTGGTTATTGTGGTTGATACATTCTATTTAAAAGAATTTAATAAATTTTAGTTAAATTATATGGAAAATTAATTTGATCTATTGGAAAAGTTAAATAATTTTTTTTTGTTTTTATTGTTAGTTTTAGGTAAAAATTTAAGTTTAAAACCATTGTTTAAATTTTTGAAAAAATTTATTATTAAAGTACTGATAAATTGCAAAAATAAGGTAATAGGGTCCCTAGTTGGTAATGGGAAGTTTGAATTTTATAAATCATAATTATATAGCTAATTGATCATTAGAGAATACAAAAATATGTTCAGATAACCTTTCTGTTGGATATTTTATTAAATTTTATACCTTTTAGAAACATGTTTGAGATTAGAATGGGTCTTGGGTATTAATTAACTATATTTATTAAGTAGATTATTTAATTTTAAGCTTTAAGCATTTGTTTGCTTAATTTGAGAATAGCATAAGTTGCTTAAATTTTGACATTTTTTATTTTATAGGGAGATGGAAGCTTTGCAGATAATATTTTGTAGATAATTTATGTATACCATAGGCTTATCTTCATTCGCCTATAAAAAGCATAATTTAAAACTATATTGCATACTTTTAGGGATTTTATTCATTTTTTGTTTTTCATTGAAATAAAAAGGAAAAGTTACTGCATTCAAATTGGAATTCAAGATATTAGACATATTGTTTTAAGGTCTACAATTCACTTCAATTTAATAATTGCATGAGTAAGTTTTTAAGCTTAATTTGACTATATTAAAAATATTATTCTTCTAGAAATATCCTATTTGATCCAATACGAGACACAACCCAATTTATGAAATGTTGACGCTAATTAGCCTAACAATTGAATAACTGAAAGTTAAAATAAATCTCATTATAAATCCTTGCATTGAGATTACTAAATAATAAATGCCATTTTTATAAAAAAATTTAAATCAAAATTTTTCTAATTACTTTAATCAATGTTAATTTGTTACTCTGTTTGTGAATATTTCATAATTATATTTTGATTTATTTAAAAGAATTTTTAAGTAAAATATTTCATTTAATTAGTCTAAATTTTTGTTTTATTATTTATGTCTATTCTAATTTTTTATTTTTCACTCTTTTTAAACTTTTTAGTCAAAAAATTTTTATTTTAAGTGTACTTTAAAAAGTACTTGAAATAAAAATATATATTAAACTTTGCTTTTAACTCGTTTCAATATGATCCAATTAACATTTTTTAGGAAAAAAATTAATTTGATTATTTTTAACGTTATTATAAAAATTTTAAATTCAAGTCAATTATCTGCAAAATTTTAGTCTACAAATTTTGATTTTTAATTTTATTACTATTTCGAGGTTAGAAAAGACTCTGCAACTTTGATTGTATAAAAAAAAATAGAATAGTCGAAGCAGGGCGGTTCTTCACCTAAAATTGACACAAAGAAAAAGAAGCAGCCGCAGTATTTAAGGGAAAGGAAACTCTAAAAATAGGAAGGATTGTTATATACTAACCAAATCAATGACTGCAAAAAAGCTATGTGGTTGACTAAAGTGTTTAGATTTCAAAACATTGAAGTCTAGACTTTTAGAGGGTTCATGCTAGAAGAAATGCTGCTTTATGCATGGTAAAAAATTTAAAACTGAAATCTTTTGGAATAATATTAAGGGTAAATACAAAAAGTACAACTTCGATAAATTAAAAGTAGAACTTTAAACATGAAAGGTAGCATTTTGTTCAACAATCCCATTTTCCAAGAAAAATACTTGTTTTAAAAAAAATTTTATATAATTTTTAACTCCATCTTTTTAGCACATTTTCAAAAAATTTTGTAAAAATGTGCCTATATAGTTTCACTCTGTCCGTTCGTCCGTCTTTCTGTCTGTCCGTCTTTCCGTATGTCCGTATGTTTACAAAAACTTTTACATCTTTTGAAATTGAGAAAAGAAATTTTAATCACAAGTAGGTATTAGAAAAAAAATAATTTCGTAGAAGAATTTTTTTCTGTAGTCCCACGTGTTACAGAGCTGCAGCCCCCCAAAGTTGGATAAAGCCCTATATTCAAATTGTTATAACAAGAGTTCTATTAAATGTACTTTCAATCTGAAAACAGCAAAAGATAGCTGGTTTTATAAACTTTATAAATTTTTAAAAGACAAATTTTTACGGTTGCCATACGGTACTAAAATTTTCCATTATGCAAAACTCAATTTTTACAAAATTTTTGGCTACACATATCTTCAAAACGGTTTAAATTAAGGTCTTGAAATTTTGGGAGAAATAAGTAGAAGTCGGTTAACAAAATTTGTTGGCCACGTCCCCTGTTTAGCAGTTATAAGGGCTCAAAAATTTTAAATTTTGCTATTTTTAAACACTTGTAACTTGAATACGTGTTCAAATTTTTTTTTGTTAATATACAAAATCTGAAGGTCCAACATCATACTTTAACATATGTTAAAAGTTTTTTTTAAATTTAAAAGCGGTTCTTTAAATTGATGAAAGTGTCTCTCAGTTTTAACCATTTTTGCCTAAATAGTAAAATTCTAAGAAAAATTCCAAATTTTGGTAGAACTCACAATTTAATTCCCTGAAACTTAAAAAGTTTGGGGAATGGGAGTAGTGATGATTAGATCCTTGAGAAATTGGCAACCTTCCCCATAAATGGGCTATTAGGACTTAAAAATTGAAAAATTTACTGTTTTTATAAGTTAGTAGTAACTTAGTCACCAACATATATCCTAAATTAAACGTTAACATTGAAGCTTCAACATTATTATATTCCGATAAAATACTCAGTATGAAACACTATATTATTTTGAAAATGTGCATTTTTAAAAACCCTTGGTTTTTTTCATCACTTGTTTTAAAATAAGTTTTCTCCGAATTAGGATATTGGAGATAGAACTGGTAATTTTCAAGTACCAGTAACAATACTTAAAAAAATACATAGTAAAATTCAAATACTTGTAATCGTCATGGAGAAAAATATAAGTACCTGTAAAACAAAATGGTACCTGTACTCGCAAGCATTTTTCCAGTAACCAGTACTTATATTGTTTCCAGTACCAATAATAGTATTTGAATTTTACTGAATATGTTTTGCAGTATCGGTACTACTAATGATTTAATTAGTGAAATACCTAAATACTTAGAAATTAATAGCTCTGGTTTTAATAAATTTTTTTTTGTTTTGAAATACCTTCGTTCTTTTAAAAACCATTTTTTATATTTAAAATACTTATATATTGATCGCGTTTAATCTTGACTGTTTTTTGTAATACAAAACGTTTTAAAACTGAAAGAAGATACCGATCCTATTGAAGTTTCTACTTAGCATTTCTAACTGGCATAGATAATTACTTAAGACAAAGTTTTGCATAAAGTCAACGGAAAAATTTATTTAAAATCCATTTGAAATTTTATCTTAATTTTATTATTGCAGAAAAGTAATTAAATAAATTGCTAATTTCTAAGGAGGGAATTATAAAATTTATCAATTTTTTAGGTGTAAAAATTTTTAAAAATATTATTTTAAGGTTAGCTTTAGACTTATATCTATTTAAAAAGGTTTTTATCAAATTGAAAAAAAGTTTCTCTTGATGTAACAGAATGTTTTTCACTGGAAAATTCTATAAAATTTTTCAATGATAAATATAATTGAAATTTTACGTATTTTACATATTATTTTAGGGTTTTATGAACTGAGATGCTCAAAAATAAATTGCTTCACACATGTTGCTTTCTTGTCTCCGTTTAATAAATACTTCAGATCTTTTAAATAATTTTACTGCAACAAAACTTAAAATATGAATTTAAATTTCAATAAGTCTTATAAAGTTGTCATTAAAATCTTTTTTATGTAAGTACTTAATCTATTTTTAAATAAAAGTAACTTTGATTGTAGTTATTATTTTTTGTTAAATGCTGTTAAAGGTACTTCAATTTAAATTAAGTTTACAAGTAGGTTTCTACCAACAGTATATTGAAAACCAAAATTTATTAAATTTTTTATGATAAATCTAAGGCAACGCACAAATTTAAAATATGGAATGCAAATTAGTTTTATATATACGGCTAAGTGGCACAGTGGTTGAGTGCCGACTTTTCATGCTTTCTTTCATTTTTCTGGTTTTAGACTCGACTCAGCAACCATTCACCATTGGGTTCAAATTAACGGCATAATCAATAAATAAAAATTATATATCTTTAATAAAAAATACATTAATATAACAATATAAACAAATAATTTAATTGAATAATATAACTCACAGATATAGAATACAATATAACACAAATTTAAAATATTATAATATAAACAAAGAATAGAATTGTAACTATTGAAAATCTAAGACGTTTCTACATGTTATAAGGTCTAGTACTATCTCATGTTTAAATTGTATGTGGAATTCAATAAGACCAATTCTAATAACACAAATATAATATGATCCCCTGTTCCAACATGTACCTATGGTATAGACAGGCTTATAGTAGCTCAAAAAATAAAGATATTATCTTAATGTAATTTATAAAGTAGATTACTAATAATGAAAGATAGAGGGGTATTGAAAATAGACGCAATAATACCATGGGTTCTGATGATGGAACCCTTTATTTTAGTACTATGGTGTTATGTGCTGCTTTTTTATCTTCTTTTAATTTAACATAAATTTCCGGTGTGAGAAACGTTTTCAAAGATCGAAGAATCACATTTTTTAAATTAGTGGAATTATTCGGAGTTCGAATCCGAGGAAAAGTGAAAGAAAAAATAATTTTATCGTATTTTCGATTTGCCATCGTGTTCAAACTAATTATATAACAAATAATTAATAATTCTATAATAATTCTTATAATTAAAATTTTATTGGCAAATTAATATAAAATATCCAGAATATAAAAATAAATATTTCAGTTAATGTAACCCACTAGTCTAGAAATACCTTATAACTCAAATATAAAATAATATTTTAGTATATAAGAAATTCAATTGTATCTATTTAAATCTAGGATAAGGAATTTATTAGGATTATTAGGATAAATTCTAGCTTTAAGAATATAAGATGTGAGGTACCTTGCTGTGCTTGTTAGCTCAACAGTTGAACTAATAGAATTAAAAAAAAAGTACGGTCTGATTTTGAGTTGAATATAGATCAAACTTTTATCTTATATGTACTTAAAATTTTAATGTAAGATTTTTAACATTTTCAGTTCACAGTTTAATGGTTTTATCACTTTTCTTTTCTTTAATTGCTTTGTGGTTGGTTCTAAATTACTGCAAAATTCTTTAAAATACTTTTAGTATAGAGTTCATAGTTATATCTATTAGATATGGGCACTGGTATATCTTAAAACCACCTTAAGGTACAGGTATATATATATATAAAATTCCTTGTATGCTATATCTATTATATAGTAAGACTTAAATTATTTAAAATGATTTAGGTGCTCGTATGTATTTTTTTCTAGTAATATTTTTTTGAAGGCAATCTTAAAGTATTTTAAGACATCACATCAAAAAAGTTGTATGTCTATTAGATTCTGTCTTCATTTAAAAAATATGTTAAACTTTATATGATACTGAATTATCTGAATAATTTAACTTAATGTTTTCTTTCCGGTTAACTTTTGAAAATAGATTTTTTTGATAAAATTTTAAATTTTTGATAGTGAGTTTATGTATTCTGTCATTTTCAGAAATTTTGTAAAATTTTCTACTTTTTGAAAAACTAAGACAAAAGAATAAATTTGGTAGTAAGGAAAGACTTAATAAAATTTTCTACTTCTTCAAAATGTTCAAAATTATTCAGTTAAATATAGTATTCTTAAGTATACTTAAAAAAGTTATATATTGAAAAATAAAACTATCAGATTTTCCTTTTTAGTATTTTCCATTGGACTTCAATAATTAAATTTGGCTACGATAATATACGAAAGAGATAGCATCAATAGTTCAATTTTAATTTTAATTACTTTTTTCTGGAATGATAAGTATAATAAAAGTGTAAGCATGCCAAAAAAATTGAAAAACCCAATGACAGTTGAAAAAAGTATCTATAGAAGGAATGATCTATTGACGCAGTCTTGATGCTTTCTACGAATGAATGTCAACAATGACTAATTTGTTTTGACATCGTTTTTTTACAATTTAAATATTTTCTAAATGTGTTTTATTATTTTTAGAATCATATCAGTGCTCAAAACAGATGTCGAGCGCTCAGAGTAGACTATGCTCAGATTAAAATTTTATCCGAACTCTGACGTTCTGAATTAAAAAGAAAAGCTCAGAGCAAAGATTGTCAATTTTTATCCAAATTATTTTCTAACGTTATTTTTGTTTGAAAATATTTTAAATTTTAATCTTCCAAATCTACGTTTTACATTTTTTTAAAATTAAAAAAAACATAAAATTTTAATGAAAAACTTAAAAACAAAATGTCTTGATATACGAGATATTTTTTTTAATGGCGTTTCTATTATTTTATTCTTAATTTGGCGTTTCCTTGTTTGACAGCTCTTTTTACGAGCTCATAGAACGTGCTCTAAGCGAGTTAAAAAAGAAACACAATATGGGTAATCTGGACAATCTGAGCACAAAAAGAAACACATTTTTTTAGCTTGACAGTTCTGACTCTGCTCTGATGGGAACAAGAAAAACGCCCATTGTAAATATCGAATAATGTATTTTTATTATAAAATAAAATATTACCTCATTTTTTTTTTTTTTTTTTTTTTTCCAAGCTAATTTCCAGCACTAGAAATCCAAAAAAAGCTCGAATTTTTTATGTCGTATTGAAATTTGATTGGTTTTTTTTATTTTAATTAAATTCAAAATATAATAAATTAAAATTAAATTTAGTTATATAATTCTCTTGCATATTCATTAACGCTTTTAATTATGAAGAGCGTTCAGGTTTTCAAAGAATTTAAAAAAACAAAATTAATAAAAATTTCAGCATAAAACTTGTTTAAAATTTACTTAATCTACCTTTTGTGGAATTAGCATTGATTAACTCTAGTATTTTAAGAAACATTCAAATCAGTTCCAAACAAACTGCGATCAACGTAATAACAAAATAATAAAAGACTGAAATTTTTTAAGGGAAAATGATGTTCGAGAGTTTTTTTATTTGTATATTTTTAACTCTTATTAATAGCGGTGAGTAGTCGTTTGAATTAAAAATTGTTTTTATTGTATGTAAATTACTAATTAATAAAATAAATAATATTGAAGGGCTCTGTGAATTTGTAAAATGCATTGCGGATTGCATTGAACTAAAAAAATGTCATGAAGCAAAAGAATTTTTAAGAGAAAATGGAACGCTTCCAGAAATTTGTGGTTTTAGTGGAACTGAACCACTTGTTTGTTGTGCTGCTGAAAATGAAAAAACTTTATTTGAAATTCATTATGCCGGTTTAAGAAAAGCTGAAAAAAGTAAGTATTCAAATAATATTTTATTAATTATTATGTTATTATTAATGTTTCTACTATTTATACTCGTATGATTTTAGGTCAAAGGGTATAATAAATATGCCATTACGTTGGGACGCTCGGATCAGAATCAAAAAATAAATCGATTTAGCTATGTATGTCCGTCCGTCTATCCGTCCGTTCGCACGATAATTAGAAAACTAAAGGAGCTAGGGTCTTAGAATTTTCGGAAATTCTTTGCAATAGCCGTCATCGCTATTTAAATCCAGCCATTTTGGTCCATGGGTTCAGGTAGCTGCAATACAACTTCTTTTTTATATGAGCATTACTCTGTACATATTACAGCTGCGTGTCTGAAAATTTGCCAAAGTAGTTTAGGGTTATGGCCAAAGTTTCTGAAAAATTGGGTTGCACTACAGCAGTGGGTTCGGGTTCCTTCAACTTCCAACAGCAATACAACTTCCTTTTTTAATGAGCATTACTTTATATCTATTAAAGCTGGGTGTCTGAAATTTTGCCAAAAATAGTTTAGTGTAATAGCCAAAGTTACTGCAAAATTTGGTTTGTCTACATCAGATGGTTCGAGTAGCTGCCATACAACTCCTTCTTTTATATGAGCATTATACTATACCTAATAAAGCTGTATGTTTGAAATTTTGCCAAAAGTAATTAACCGGATGATATAATGTTTATTTTATCGTTCATACGAGTATCACAGATGTCTACTCTACTACACTCTTCGTTTCTTATATAATAAAGTTCTAAGAAAATTTTTGTGTAAGTCAAAATGTAATTCCTTGAACCAAAAAATCTTATTAAATTATATTTTTTACCTAAAACTCAGTATGAAGATTTTTTCTTAGATTTGCGTAGTTTTGGAAATTTCCTTTTTTAAAAACCCTTGGTTTTTTCATCACTTGTTTAAATTACAATTGTTTAATATCTTTATCACATAATTTTTTTTATCACTATATTAGAAAAAAGTTTTCCCTAATTAAATGATTGAATTTATTAAAGTTCAAATTATGTTAAAAATCTTAATTATAACGTTTAAGAATGTAAGGAATTGAATCCACCTAATATTCCTCATCATAATAAATGTTGTGGGAGGTACGGTGGAGGTTATGGTGGTTGGCCAGTTACGGATTACAAATATACTTTCATGGTATTACAATTCTTAACTTTCAATAATAAATTTTTAATTTTTCATATTTTTTGCAGACGGTTCTTGGATATGGAAATCCTAAAAATCCTTTTTACAGATGCGGGGGAGTTTTGGTTGATCGCAACATTGTTATTACTGCAGCGCATTGTGCTGAACTAAACGGGTTTATAGATAAAAATCAGTTACATTTTGTTTTATAAAACATTTTATTTTTATTTAAGATTCCCGCCATCAGTAGCGCGAGTTGGCAGCATCGCTGTATTATCTAATGACAGTAAACCAATAGAAATTGTTAAAATAATTCCTCATCCTAATTATGACCAAGAAACAGATCATAATGATATTGCTATCATAATTTTGGCAGAAAATTCAGAGTATATTCACTCAGCACGATATTTGAAAGGTTTAAATTTCAAAAGTCATTTTTCATTTTAGACAAAAGCCGGCATGTTTATTTACTCAACGTATAAACCTACGACATGACAATCGAACACTCGCATTAGGTTTCGGAACCACAACATTTGGTATATTGAATTTATAGTTATAAATATAGAAAAGTGAAAAGAATTATATAATCATTATAATAGTTGGTTTTATTTTTTGTTAGCTGGTCGTTTTTCGGACATTTTAAGGAAAACTTATTATAACATAATACGGAAGGATTTCTGTGAAAAAGAATACCAAGATCACACAATACTTGATTCTCAATTATGTGTCTTAGGAGAAAGACGATATTTTGAAAATGGAACTTCTTTAGTTCAAGACACATGTCAGGTAAATCAAATAGAATACTAGAAACAAATTCAAGATATAAAATTGTAGGGTGATTCGGGTGGTCCACTTATAATAGATCGTAATCAAGAATATGTTGTTGGCGTTGTTTCATATGGGCGTGGTTGTGGCAGTGAAACTCCTGGCATTTATACTTACATAGCTTCATATACCAATTGGATTAATTCAACGCTTCGCCGTGAGGGAAATAATAATGGATTAAATGGTAAAATTTGTTTTTCAAAACAAATAAAATTATTAGTCTTGTAGTACAAAATCGTTTTAAAATATTTAAATCATGTTTATATCATGGCTTTCAATTATTTTATAACTTTCTAGAGTGCAAGCAATTGGAGCCCCCATATATAACAGTTAGTTTATGTAGTGTAGGTGGTAAGACGGGGAAATCTTGTAGTGTTTCTGCATACATTGGATCCAGATATTCTGACTTTAACTCATACATGGTATTATTAGCACTGAGTCAATATTTTTAATTATTTAATGACTTTTGTATTTTTATTATTTAAAAGGTAAAACTCGGTTATGGAGATATAAAAAATCCAGTTTATGAATGTGATGGTTTTTTAGTTGATAAAAATGTAGTAGTTACAGCAGCACAATGTACTAAAGTAAACGGGTATGTTCTATATAAGCAATTATATTCGACTCATATATCATAACTATCGACTCATATAAAAGGGCTTATATAATAATAAGTTTTTCTATTTTTAGCAAAAAGCCTATAGTAATTGAAGTATATAACTCAATTATACGAATTGTTAAAGTGATTCCACATCCAAACTATGAATATAAAACAGATTTACATGATATAGCTATATTATTTTTGGCAGATAGTACAGAGTAGATAAAATTTTACATTAATTTAAATTCGAAATTTAGTAAGTATCATTAATTCTTTTAGTGCAATTCCCGTATGTCTATGGAGCTCATCACTAGGCTTGGAAACTAAAGAAGCAGCTTTTGCTGTTGGTTTTGGTACAACGTCATTTGGTATTTGATTTAAAATTTTAATGAAATCTATGTGTAAAATAAAATTATATAAATAGAAGGTCCGCTTTTAACGGAGTTGCTTCAAGTACGTGTAGAAATCCATAATAAACATATTTGTAATACAGAAGACAATTCTCTATTATGTGTACTAAGTAAAACCACTTATGTTGGCGAAGATACATATCTGGTGAGTTTATAAAAATAATTAGAATTAAATTAAATGTATTTCATATTTGGTTTTGTAGGTCAATTCGGGAGGAGCATTATTTTTAGAAACTGTGGGATCACCAAATTTTGTGGTAGGAGTAGTTTCTTATGTCGAAGATCGTGCAATTTATACAAATATCACGTCATATTTGGATTGGATTGAGTCTGTGATTTGGCCTGAAGACACTCAGGAGGATAGATTTTATATTGCTTAAAAGTATTAAAAATCTGACTGATAGCTCATCGGTATTTTAAGTCGCGGCTTTTCAATCAAAATGTCTCGGGTTATATACTGGTCGGATCGTAGGGGTTTATATCATAATATAAAATAAATTTAACTATCACACCTGAACATGAAAGGCAGACTCGATTATCACATTTTATGTTCTAGAGAAATATACATAAATGAATAAATAAAATGAATAAAAGTACTAATAACATAAATTGTAATTTGAAATTTTTAAACTTATATGATGCTAGTTATTATTAGTTGGACCCCTGATCGATAATATTTCATAATTTGCACAAGTTTAGCTAGACATATTTGCTAAAATATTTTATTTCTTCTAGCTTTATATACTCATTCAATGTTGTTGGGGTGACCCGTATCTCGAAAAGTTAGTAAAAGAAAAAAGATTTATAAGAAGAAATAAGAAAATGATAATCTTTATTGTACCCGTGCATACATATTTGTAACGCATTGATCTAGACGAGCTAAATATAGTGACAAGGGTACGTATCGGATCTGCATGGAAAAGTAAATCGATCTAGCTATTTGTGTCTGTCCGTCCGTCCGTCCGTGTTTCATCACGATAACTCAAAAACTAAAAGAGCTAGAGTCTTGAAATTAACAAAAAAACATTTTTAGACAATTTCTAGGTTCCCTATTATTTTTGGTTAAAATCGGACCAAGGCTTCGGGCACATGCCATACAACTTTATTGCACCAATATGAATTTCTTCAAAACTAATTATACTACGAGAATGAAAATTACACACGGTTAGTTATATAATGAATCAAGCACTTATATAAAGTTTCAAAATGTTCGGGCAGCTGCCATACAAAGTTGTCAATTCAATAACTATGAATCTAATGAAGTTACAAGGGCAGGTTGGAAAGTTGGAAATCACTCGGACCAACTTTTAGGGTAGGCCAATTTTTTTTTTTTTTATTTAATTTTTTTTTCAAGCAAAAATTATGGGATAATGAGTTAAATTTTTTTTGTAATACATGTAATAAGGGAAATAAATAACGGTTTATTTTATTGTTTACATCATAGTGGGTATGGACGGGTATTTAAAAGGTGGCAAGTGCAACTATAATCATCCTCGGGTTTTATTTAAAATTACAACTATACAATATTTTCTGTCTTTATTTATTTTACTAAAATGCCGTGTTATTGTAATTCTAAGGTGGATAGAATTGAAATAAAAATTCACAGCTCTATTTTAAGTAGGTTCAGTTTCTTTAATCGTTATATTCACTAAGCCGTTGATTACTCTTCTGTAGTTATTGTATAAGGTTATGAATACACAAATGTTAATTTTGTATGCCATCTATTATCCTACACAAGAGTTATTTATATACGATATTTATACTAAATCTTATCTCATATTACGATATTAACTTATATGATATGATTATACAATTTTACGATAATTTTTTATTAGATATGATCAGACCGGGGTTTTTAACCTGAGTTTTTTTACATGAAAGGCGGTGTGTTTACCACTACGTCATTGGTCAGATAATTGGTATAGTTAGGCTTATTAAATTCCGAACTTAAATACATATTTTTAAGGACATGCTTCTATATTATTAAGTTTATCAATGTATAGCTTTTATTAAATAAAATATTTCCTTTGAAATTAAACTGGTTTTTATTTTATTTTATAAATAGAAGACTTCAATTGTTTAGTATATATATATATATGTATTTAAATACAAGTACAGAGCAAAAAAAATAAAATACTAAAGAAGTCTTTGTAGGAGGTTTTCCTGGTATAATAAATTTTCATATGTCATGCTGTGCACCTTTTGATTTAATTTTTTTTTAAGAGTTAGGTACTTTTGTTTGTTTGTTATTTTTAGTTTGGGTTTTTTTTTTATTTCTGGAATTCTACAAACCCCTTCTGACTTTTGGAGTCTATATTTAATACATAGTGTGTTGTCGTCTTTTTTGTTTTTTTTTTATTTAACTTAATATTAATTTATAGAGGCGTAGTTGGGTTTTTATTCTTTAATGTATTTATGTTGTCGTTTCTTATATATTTTATTACCTTTATATTCTATTTAATTTTTGTTTTTATTTCCTTTGTTCATATGATTTTTTGTTTTTTGCTGTTTTTCCTGTGTTCGCTTTTGATGTCCTTAATATTTATTGTTGTTGTTGTTGTTTTTTTGCTTTTTTGTTTTGTGTTCTATAATAAAAGGTAATTTATTTTATTTCTAAGGCAATATCAGTTGCCATTGAATACCTGCTGTGAAAAGTTATTGCAGTTAATATGATAAAAATAGAAAAGGAAAAATATAATAAAGAGAGAAGAAGAAAAAAAAGAGAAATTAATGCCTATTCTTTTTCTTAAATTTAGATTTAAAGTATAAATATTGTATACATTTATTTGATGATTAATGTTCAAGTACATAATGTACAAGTAGAAGTCAATAAAAGTATATATATGTATGGAATTAATTTAATTAAGAAAGAAAAATTATGCATTTCTTTTATTTTAATTTTTGTAAGAGTTTTATTCAGCTCATCTCTTGAACTATGAGCGAAAAGGATCTAGTAAAAAAATACTTAATTTCTGGGAGCTGATTATTATGATAACTCAATCATGGAATAGGGGAACCATAACGGTTTTTTTGAAAATTTAATGTTTAATAACGGTAAATATCTCAGATAAATAATATTTTAAATAATATAAAATTTAAAATCTTATAACACACTTTAACTTATAGGCCCTTATAGGCATAGTTTTTTCGTAAGTTTTGTAGGATTTCTTATTAACAATATAACTAAGAAATAGAATTGAAATGTTAAGTTTATTACTCTCTTCCTGGGATATAGTATTGGAATTAATATATGATAAATATTACCGTTAGTTATAGGTCTTACAAATATTATCTTTCCTTGGAAAATGAAGCCAGAGCTTAGGCGTGTATATTTGATTCTATATTATACTGCGAACGCAGTTTAGTGGCTTATCCTATAGTTTCGGCTTGGGAGGCAGGTTTTTTAATAAGACCAAGATCAACTTTGATTAAAGAGTAAGAATCTGATACTACCAGGAGATTAAGTTTTTGAGTGGCCTCGTGGAAAAAAAATATATTTTAAGCCGTTAGTGATTGTCAAAATTGTTTATAAATTTAATTGTCTATTAGTTTGGATGTAAAACAGTATAATCTTCTTCTTTTTCACTATCCATGAAGGTTCTGGGCCTGAAAACAGTATGATCTAGATAGCTGAAATTAGCATGTGATAGTTTTTTAAAATACGAAGAGTCTCATTTTTTATCCGGGTCGTGCCAAGGAGACATATATGTCTCATAAAGAATTTTGAAGAAATTATTTCTCGCTTTTTTTTTAAAGCTGTAGTTGAGCATCTTAGATCGAGCATTCACAATTGGTATTCTTTTTGTTCTCAAAGAGTTCTTTTAACCTTTTATAAATTTTATAGAAATTTGTTTATTAGTATAAGATCCCAATATCATCTAATATGATATCATTATAAAAGATCTGGTTTGCTCTACTAGTTTTGGGTGAAGCTCTTAGTTCGAGAACCTCTTTTTGGCTCTGACGTCTTCAGCAATGAAAGATTTTCTATATCTTTGTTTAAAAATAAACCGTTGGATCAAAAAACAAACAAAGATATCATTCAAAATGCCTTGTGCGAATTCTGTTCAGATATCAATCGTCGCTTTACAGCAAAAAGTGACCATCTACAAAAATGGCCATTTTTTTGTTAAATATGCTAAATTCTAGAGGAAAGTTTAATAATTAAAATAATAAGAAAATATTTAAGAAAATCTTGGTTGGAAAAGGGTGAATTCCTAAATTCCATATTTGACTATACTCAGAGCCATACATTTTTTACAGTTGTAAAAACTTTGAAGAGATTTTATAAAAAACTATATTTTTTCAGATGGTCAGTTGTTATTGTAAACCGACGCAATGTTCTCCTATTAGGAAATAGAAGTTGATAGTTTAACTGATTGGTATTATTAAATCCTTAATTTGCAGCAATTGTTTAAATGGTTTACGCAAGAGAATATACTAAGAAGTATGTTTTATTTCAAAATACAAAATACTAAGTAAAGGGTTTTCTAGAAAGTCAAATAAAAAATCTAGCGTCTGATACTGTTTATAAACTGGTATAATAAAAGTTATATTATAAAATTCAATAATATTTATCAAAATTTTGCTAAAAAAATTATCTTTTATCTTAAAACTTTAATTTTTTAATCTGCATCCTTTAAAAACCCCCCGCACCCTCAATAAACGTCACAATATATTGCATTGCAATATAATTAAAAGTTATTTTATTAATTTACTAAAATCTTAAATAATATTGAAATATTATTTTAACTGAAAACCTAGAGAACACGACATTTTCAAAGTCATATAGTCAATATATATATGTTGCAAGTACCTAACAATTATTTCAAAAATTGTAAAATGTTAGACAAATGTGACAATAATTTAACAAAAGTATAAAATTGTACAAGTTTATATGTATGTATACATGACAATGTTTTTAACACAAGTAATTCCTGTAAACAAATTTATTTAGATTCAATTTAGAAAAGTTCAAAATTCAAAAATAAAAATGAAAAAAAAATAAGAAGTTTATTTACAATTGATTTTAATTGTAATTTTACATACTTACAGGAGTTATACTACAGATACAGGTACCCAATTTCAACTAGAAAATAATTATAGATACAGGTATAAACTTACAATGATATTGGCTTTTATTGTTTACTTTTTTATGAATTCGTTAATTAATACTCGACAAAATAACAATAGAATTTTAAATTGTTATACAATTATTGAATTTTATTTTAAGGTTTTTTGTAAATGAAATAAAATTTTCAAAAATAAAGATATTATTTACTTTTGTAAGTTAAAATAATCATGAAACTATATCACAATTTATAACTTGAAATAACTTATATATATTAGTTTTATTATATATAAAAATAGTATGTGTATGATATGAGTTGCACATACATGATAATTAAATTAAATCTTGAATATTATATATGAATTGTATTTTACAGATGTATCTTAGAGATTGTTAATTGGATGTTGTGGCTTTTTCATTATAATTTGAAAATTGTAGAGTTATGTTAGGTATTATATGGGTTCGTATTTATTTGATATATGTATTTTCAATTGCTATTAGAATCATATATGTATATGTATTTGAAAATAACTATAAACGAATACCGCATATAAACAATTTTTGAAAAAATCTAACACATGAACACATGAAAAAAATGAAAATTTTGTGTTAATATTGTGTTAACAGTTTCTATCCTAAGTTTTATTAAAAATTGTAAGAATATTATTTTGAACTTTTAAAACTTAGTATGACACTTTTTTAATTAGAGAGAGTAGAAAGTGTCGAAAACCACCAAAGTATTTACGGGTAATGGGAGCCTTGAATACTCTAAAAATTCGCTTTTCATAAGCTAAATTTTACGATGGGGCTTTTGATAAAAATGCATAATTTGATTATGAGGATAAGGATTCGGAATTGTGGAATTGTGATTACGAATTACGAGTTATATAGGATAAACAAAGAAAAGGACATACTGAGCTCGTTGTTTAATATAATCAAACCGATTAAAGGCTTTAGTAAGCCATCAAGGAATCATGTATTAGATTTCTGTTGACTGTTCGTTTTGAATATCCATCCATTTTCAAAACTAATGAATATTTTGACTTGTACAAAATGCTCACTTATCACAAAAAATATTTTTTTTGAGAAGACAGAGCCATGAAGTTTTTGCAATACGATTATTTTTTAGTAAAACAGCTTACTTTTTTATACTTGATCTTCTCAATATTTATAAAACATATATATTACATCGAAAATATCTATTATAATGCAGATATTTGGGCTGGTGTTCTACAATCGGCGCGGGGATACCACGATAAAGTGCAAAACTACTACTTAGCCTTTGGTGCAAAGACTGGTAATTTACCCTTTTTAATAGGGACCTAGTAGGGACGAACACATGTTTTAAAAAAATAAAAAAATTGAAGACATTAATTGTCAACTCAAAGCTTTCCAATGTGAAACATGGAAATGCGACGTATGCTCATCACTACTGTGTTGAATTGTTGAGATGGCGTCACATTCGTTTGTTATACGTATGTCGAGATTATGGAACCATATTTTGTCCTTTGCGTTCCTTAAAGTTGGTAATTTCCAAAAGTTTCCTTTCCCAATTTCCATTCTCAAAACGAAACATTGATACATTTGTATCAAAGATCTTTTTCTATAGTTTTGGTTTTAAAGGGTGTTTTTTAGTATGTTAAAGCCACATACTAATTTTGAGAACTACGGGCTGTTCTAAAGTGGCTTTCGATAGTTTTAACAACCCTCGTAATAAGTAAAAACGTAAATTTAATTTAAACAATAATTTAAAATTTTTAAATCGCAAATATTTTATATAACCAATAAAACGGAAGTATTTTGAAAATCACAATATGGCAGCAAATCAAATTAGCATTAAAAATAATATTTAATTAAAAAAGATAATATAATTATGCATATTATAAATATAATGAATACAAAACTTTTATCCAAATATTACATTACATCAATATCAAATCATTTCTTAGCCAATTTCCAAATTAAAAATTTAAAATTATCTTCAAAAAACAAAGTTCAAATTTTACTTGAAAATAAACAATTACTTTAAATATATTTAACTGATTTCTAAAAGTTTAAAATATAACATTTTATACCATATTATGATAATATTATATTATATTTCTTTTCTAATCTGTTAGACAAACATTTATATAGTTAAAATGACTTCCAAGGTCTTCTATTACATTGATTATCATAAAATGAACATATTGTGTGTCTTTGGACATAATTTTGTATTATATTTCACTGATTGTTCTTATTATACAACAGGCCAGGCCATTCATATTATGTATACAATACACAAATAGTCATAGTAAGTTGTAAGTCGTCTAGACTTTATTATAAATATATTAAAGTATATTTCATAAGTTTTGACTACTGTATGTATTTATAATATTAATAACATTGTTATCATCAATTTACAGATATTTTTACTTAGAAGAATATAATACTTTTGGAAAATTTTCATAATTTAGTTTTTTTTTTAATAATATTATATCTATAGTTTGAAATTATTCTGATTTTTCCTTGGCCAATAGAAAATGAATGAATTTTTATAATAATAATTTTCATAACTTATATTTTTTTTTCCATTTTCTAATCTTTAAATAACAGAAATATAAAAATAAAAAAAGTTTTTCAAAACTCTAATCTTATGAATTAAAATCGAGTTCAGAAGAATATGATGTAATATTAAATATTCGAGAATATCTAAACTTAAACATATACTCATAAAATTTTTGTTTTGTATATTATTTTGTTGTTATTTTGGCAAAGTAATGCTTTTGCATACAAAATTAGGTTTTATTAAGATTAAAAATAATTTTTTTTTTCTTTTTCTTTTCTTTAAGTTTTCTATTAATCCCTTTTAAAGGAATAAAACAAAAACAAACTCAAAGTTTCTAAAATATAGGAAAAAATGAAAAACATATGTGAATATATGTAGCCCAAACTCTTAAACCAAAAGTATATAGAAAAGAATATGAAAGAAAATTAAGAAAAATATTTACTCGCTTCGAAAATTTTTAATTTATCAAGCGGTATTATTAAATTCAACTTTCTTTTATCATTTAATTATATTTTATATTACAGTTGTTTTATAAGTAAAAGAAATTATAAATTTTTTTAAATTTTACCTAATCATAGAAAACGCAAACGCAATTGCGGCGGAAATAAATTACTATCATTTAAAACGTCAAACAAAATCGGAGCGGTAAAATTTTTTGACTTTTTAATTCCTCAAACCAATAAATTTGTATAGGAAAAGGGTATTGTCAAAATATCATTCAAAGAAATTTTTCACTTACATACCTAATAATTTTTTATCAAAGTAATAGACATGTGTAAATAGTTTAATAATTCTTTCGTAAATTGTATGTATCCGCTCTAAAGTAATCCGGACAAAAAATGTCAAACTTTTCATACAAATTATTTTATTACTTTTATTATTAATCTGCGGTTGTAATACGTTTTGAATAAAAAATAGTATTTACAATTCCGTAATTTTCGGTAACGTTTTTAGTGATAAAATTTGTAAAAAAAATTAACATATTTCCTCCCTGCAATCGCGGTTGCGTTTTTAATAATAGTCGTAATTGTTTGATTATTTATGAAGTTGATCAATTGTTTTGTATGCAGCCCATACACGATGGACCAGGTTTTCAACTTGGTACGCGGACATGTTTAGAAACCATACCACATACTTATCCAACTTATCTTCAAATAACCAATTTATAAGGAACAATTTAATTGGTTTTATTTGTTTTGAAAAATATGTTAAATGTGAAAAGTATCTGACAATTTTCAATTTGAATTTTTGACAGTTTTTATTTAAATATATTGTTCTGCCTATTTAATTTTTTTCTTCTAAAATTATGATATTTTAATATTTTTTTATATTTTAAAACATTTGTCTAACTTAATTTTATAATTATTTCAAATTATTTACTAAATTATTTGTTATTTCATTGTAGTTTTCTTTCTTTTCTTCGGAATATCTCAACGTTCTTTCGGGTCAAAAAATTAAAAAAATAGAAAAAAAAACGAAAAAATAGAAAAAAAAATGACATTTAAGTTGTTCAAATTGCCCATACACGATTCAACTTCAGAAGTACGCGTACCAAGTTGAAAACCCGGTCCATCGTGTATGAGAATAACAGTTTGTATGATAAGAGAAAACAAAGTTTAAATTTTTCTAACTTTAGTTTCTTTTAGAATGATAAAGTTAAACATTATTTTAAGAAGTTGTTTAATTTTTTTCATTTAATTAATCAAAACTTTTTTTCAACTTATTTTGTGAATAAACAAGTGATGAAAAAAACCAAGGGTTTTTAAAAAAGCACATTTTCAAAATAATACAGTTTTTCATACTGAACATTTTATCGGAACCAAATATATACGTTGGTGACTAAGTTACTATTTACTTATAAAATCAGTAAATTTTTTAATTTTTAGGTCCTAATAGCCCCTCTATGGGGAAGGTTGCCCAATTTCTCAAGGATCTAATCCTCACTACTCCCCTTCCCCCAACTTTTTTAGGTTCAAGGAATTAAATTGTGAATTCTACCAAAATTTGGAATTTTACTTAGAATTTTACTATTTAAGCAAAAATGGTTAAAACTGAGAGACACTTTCTTCAATTTAAAGAACCGCTTTTAAATTAAAGAAAACCTTTTAACTTATCCTAAAGTATAATGTTGGACCTTCAAATTTTGTATATTAACAAAAAAAAATATGAACAGGTATTCAAGTTACAGGTGTTTAAAAATAGCAAAATTTCAATTTTCGTGCCCTTATAGCTGCTAAACAGGGGACGTGACAAAAAAATTTTGTTAACCGACTCCTACTATTTTCTAAGGATCTAAATTCTCCTAAAATTTCAAAACCCTAGCTTGCCCCGTTTAGAAGATATGTCTAGCCAAAAATTTTGCAAAAATTTAGTTTTGCATAATGGTAAATTTTAGTACCGTATGGCAACCCTGTACATTTAAGTGATGTATTTTTGTAAGATCTAGGAAAGCAGCTCTCTTTTGCTTTTTTTAGATTGAAAATATAGCTAACAGAACTCTTATTATACCAATTTAAATATAGGGCTTTTTTTAAATTTGCGGGGGCTGTAGCTTCGTCACCCTTCAAAATTAAGAAAAACCTTTGACACATGTTGAAATATAATTAAAGAGTTTTCAATTTTGTAAATTACAAAAAAAAAATTTAAAAAGGTATTCAAGTTACAGGTGTTTTAAAATAACAAAATTTCGATTTTCGGGCCCTTATAGCTGCAAAACAGGGGACGTGACAAAAAAATTTGTTAACCGACTTCTACTTATTTCAGAGGATCTAACTACTCCCAAAATTTCAAAACCATAGCTTGGTCCGTTTAGAAGATATGTGTGGCCAAAAATTTTGCAAAAATTGAGTTTTGCATAATGGTAAATTTTAGTACAGTATGGCAACCTTAAACATTTATTTTTTAAAAATTTATAAAGTTTATAAAACCAGCTATCTTTTTCCATTTTCAGATTGAAAATACACTTAATAGAACTCTTGTTATAACAAATTGAATATAGGGCTTTTCCCAACTTTGGGGGGCTGCAGCTCCCTAACGGGTGGGGCTACAGAAAAAAATTCTTCTACGAAATTATTTTTTTTGTAATACCTACTCGTGGTTAAAATTTCTTTTCTCTATTTCAAACGATGTAAAAGTTTTTGTAAACATACGGACAGACAGACGGACAGACAGACGGACGGACGGACGGACGGACAGAGTGAAACTATATAGGCACATTTTTACAAAATTTTTTGAAAATGTGCTAAAAAGCGTTAAATGACATGTTGTTTGTAAAAAGTTAATAATTTTGAATTTTAGGCTCCTACACATCGCGTTCTAAGTGTCCCAAAAAGCTGGTTGACAAAGTTTTAGAAAAGTAATATCAACCTTAGTTTTATACATTAATTTCCCTTATCTTCTAAGGTCCCAAATTTAAGAACATAAAATTATAAATAAATTTTAATAACCCATATCTTCCAATTGGATGAGAATCACTGTGACAGGTTATTGTCGAAGAATCTGATATATAAAAGTTTTTAAATACGGTTTATCAATATACAATACAAAAATAATTATACAAAATAAAATGTCAATTTTAATTTTATAAATTGGCAATTATTTGGCATTGGCAATTAATTGGGAGCTTGGTTTTGTTTTTAGTAAAATCCACTTTTGACAATAAATGGTCAAGTTATTTAGACTAAGCTGCAGCTTCGTTAATCCTTATTCGAAGTTCTCATTTTACCTATGTCCTTTTATAATCTCAAACAATAAATAACCATGCTTTTTAGCGCAACATTTTCTATTTTCTTATAGTTGGCATTTTGAAAATCGAACTGATTACTTAACATCGTTATATTTATCTGAATTTTCTTACAATATTTCTTATAACTTTTTTTTTGTCTTTTTCATTTTCTTCCTAGAAAGAGTCAGAGTAGTTACAAACAATTATGAACTTCAAAGTTTATAATTTTTTTTTCTTGTTTTTTTACCAGATTAGAATGAAAAATTTAGATATGGTAATTTTTAAGTCCGTTGATAAAAATTTCTGGATTTTTATAATGTAATAATATGTTATTTTGCTATATATGTACTTCGATATATAATGAATTTTTACATACACATCTTAGTTGTATAAAACATATATGAATGAGTATATGTGTATAATATAAAATATATGTGGAAAAACTGGTAGATAGTGAGTCCTCATACAAATTAAATATTATTATTAAGAAAAAAAAGAAAAAAAAAATTAAAACTCTTAAAATAATTTTTCTAAAAAAAAGTTATTTAACACTTCCTTTTTAATGTTCATATGTGTCTCTATAATATATGTATATTATTTTTTGGTTATTTTGTTTTTTTTGTTAATAAGGATATTTATGACTTTTCAAGTTGGTATATTGAACCGTTGGTTGACTTTGACAGATAATTTTTGTCATATTGTTGAATTCATTCTAGATGTCAGTTTTGACGAAATTTCTTCGTAGTTTATGTGAATTAACCTTTATTTTATAAAATACTAGCTAAATACCGCGTAACATCACCCATACAACATTGACGAGTAATTAAGGAAATGCCGATATTTTACAAATGGTCTTACATTTACCTTAAGTGTTCTAACATTAAGCTTCAAAGATGTTCCTTAAGGCTTCATGGAACACGTTTGCGTTTTCTGGGGCTGTATGGAACTTGTAAGAGTCAAAGGACTTATACTTTGAAACACACAATCAAAAGCCTATTGATGCAAACGTTGATGACTCATATTAAGTAATTGAAGAAATGTTATTAAAAATATGATTTTTACCCATAGGTCTACTATAAAATTGCTTAGATCATATTATTCTAATTTGTTCATTGCTCCTTAATTGTAGTTCTTACCTACCTTTATAACAACGCTCCTGCATAAATTTATAAACCTTCTCGTGCACAAATATTCACCCTGTATTTAATATAAAAACGAGGAAGAGTGTAGTAGAGTAGACTGTGTCAACTCTGGGATACCCGTATGACCGTAAAATATAAAAAAATATACATTATATCATCCGGTTAATTACTTTTGGCAAAATTTCAAACATACAGCTTTATTAAGTTTGGTGGAATACTCATATAAAAGAAGGAGTTGTATGGCAGCTACTCGAACCCTCTGCAATAGACCAATCAAATTTTGCTGTAACTTTGGCCTTAACACTAAATTATTTTTGGCAAAATTTCAGACACCCAGCTTCATTAGGTGGAGAGTAATGCTCATATAAAATAAGAAGTTGTATGGCAGCTACTCGAACCCACTGCAGCAGGCCAACCAAATTTTGCAGAAACTTTGGCCATTATACAAAACTATTTTTAGCAAAATTTTAGACACCCAGCTTTAATAGGTATAGAGTAATGCTCATATAAAATAAGAAGTTGTATGGCAGCTACTCGAACCCACTGCAGTAGACCAACCAAATTTTGCAAAAACTTTGGCCATAAAACTAAACTACTTTTGGCAAAATTTCAGACACGCAACTATAATAGGTATAGAGTAATTCTCATATAAAAAAAGAAGTTGTATGGCAGCTACCCGAACCCATAGACCAAAATCGCTGGATTTAAATAGCGATGACGGCTATTGCAAAAAAACCGATTTGCGAAATTTCAAGATCCTAGCTCCTTTAGTTTTTGAGTTATCGTGCGGACGGACCGACGGACGGACGGATGGACATACATAGCTAAATCAATTTATTTTTCGATTCTGAGCCGATCCATACACTTGAGTCTATATCTACCCCCCCTCCTTCTCTGCGTTACAAACGTAATGGCAAATTTATTATACCCTTTGCCTATATAGTCATACGGGTATAATTAAAACTGCTGATTACTGAATTATTTAAAATATTATTTTTTTGAATTTATTCAATAGATATTTTTCATACTTAATTTTATAATATAAAATTTTTAATATGCTTTTTAAGTTCAGCAAAGTGTTCGTTGTATGTGTGTAAAAGATTTGTGTATTACAAAAAAAAAAAAAAAAAAAACCAAAAATATATGGACTTATGAAAAAGGATCTTTTCTAAAAAGCCATTAAAAGGATTAAAAATAGTTAAGCCAATGTAAAATATGGTCTTAAAAGAAAAACTTTTCCATATTTTATGATAAAATTAACTAAAGATTAAAAATATATTTAACGCAGTTTTCATTTTATATTTTACTTAAAATGGATTGAATATAAAAAAACATACATACATATTTAATTATTTCTTTTTTTTTTTCAATTTAAACTTTTATTTTTAACCTTACTATGTTTTATACGTTTTTTTTTGTTTTTTATTAATAGCATCCCACTTTTATTTAATATATTCCCTGTAAAATAAAAGTGGGATGTTATTATATTATTAATTTAATTGAAATTATTTTAATTGGACTGAGTATTTAATGAAAATTTATAGTAGAAAAAATAGGTAATAATGGCCAACTGATTTAAGTGAAGAGATATTACTTAAAATTTTAAAAATATAAGTTCTTAAGTGTATTGAATTTTATAAACACGTTTTAATTTTTTATTGCACTGATTAGTTATTTAATTGAATTAATTAAAAATTTTATTGTAAATATTTATAATTTTAATATGAAACTAACAGTATTTAATAAATATAGTTCTTGTAAAAATAGTATAAGGAATGAAGAAGAACGCTTTATAGCTCATCAATAAATTTATTTGTATTATGACGACCGAACTGTTCCTCTGATAGTTTATAGTTCTAATTATAGCTTTTGAATAATTTTGTTGCATTTATAATATAATATTATTGGTTTCTTTTTATACTTTATGGACCACTTAAACCTATTTGCCAAGCTTTACTAAAACGTCCTACAATATTAAACCATATCTTCATCTTCCTTTTGTTTGAAATATTAGTTTTGGTGCTCTGAAATAAGGCCCTGCGAAATAAAGCTCCCGGGTATTATTTCCCTTTCAATGAGAAATAACGCCGTGGGATCTTATTTCTCATAGTAATTGTGAACTAAAGCCCTGGAGTTTTATTACTCTTTTGAGTTGAGCTACGACTATTATGAGAAAAAAAGCCCCGGGGTGTTGTATCTCTTTACCTGTGCTTTAATTCGCATATTCTGGTGGCATTATTTCTCAATTACTATGCGAAATAAAAGGCGTTATTTCTCAGGGCGTTATTTGTTATTAAATTGGGCCTTAATTCAGGGCACCATTAGTTTTGAGTATTTGGAAGTTCCAATGCAACATTGCTCCTTATAATATTGAATTTATTAGTCTTTTGAATTCTTTGACATTTATTAGACATTGCGTTCGTTGACATTTGTTGACAGTGCAAAATCCTTCCTTTAATAACTCGGTAGTATACGATTTTTTATTATAAACTTTTAGCTTTTCTTCAGTATCAACTATCAATACTATAGGATAAAGGGTTATATGTTTCTGGGTGAAAAAAAACATTGAAAAACTTTTTTTTTTGGAGTGTGTGTGTGTGATGTATGTAGATGTATCTATTAATACGATTCATTGCATAAATTAAAATCGATTTTGATGAAATTTGGTGGGAATGTTTTTTTGTCAAACGAAAGTACGACTTCCATGGGAAAATTGAACCACGGAATCGGGGGGCTCTCATAAAATATAACCGGACTTTACAAGAAATATTTACGGATTTTACAGATTGTTAAAAAAATTTTTTATTGTGAATGATTTGAATATTAATCAAAACAAAGTGTCAGATAGAAAACAATTTGTAGTCCGAATTTATGTAGGTAAAGTTTATGAAATAAAATTTTACTATAAGTCTATAAATTCCAATATAAATATTTTATATTTCAAGTATACTAATATTATATTTTTATTTTTAAATAATATTAAAATAATAAAAATTGTTTTCTTATTGCAAATAAAAATTTTCCCAAAAAAAATCTTAAGATATACATTTTCTAACAAATTAACTCTTTGATGCATATTTTGTTGCTAATAAATATACACCCATACATTTAAATTTGTAAAATATCTAGATGCAAACTTACATTCAATTTAAAATATTTAAATTTTTGAAAATTGGGTATTGATATAAAATTTTTATTACATACTCGTAGACCCCCAAAATTTTTATTTCAAACTCAAAAAAGTTCTTCGTACTCATAAAAATAGAAAAGGTTATTTTATCACTTATTCGTGATATCACTGATATACTCAGATTCATACATTCTAATATAATTTCCCTTCCCAAAACTTGTCAAAATTATTACAATATTTTGATTCAATATTAAAATTTTTTTTAAATAATTTTCACCAATTTTTTAAAATAAAAAAAAAAAAAAATTTCATATCTGTTTTTAATAAAAGATAATTTACGGTTTAACTTTGAATATAATTTTTTTGTACATTTTCATAAAATTGTTCCTATATAGTTTCACTCTGTTTGGCTCCCAGTTTGTACGTATGTCTGTCCGTGTGTTCACAAAATTTGTGTGATGTTTGCTATGAAAAAAATTTCAGCTACGAATAGGTTTCTAAATAAATTTAATTTCACGGAAGAATTTTTTCTGTAACCCTATCCGTTACAGAGTTACAGCCCCTTGAAATTCAGAAAGCTCTTTATCAAAAATGGTTGTTACAAAAGTTCTATGAGGTTTATTTTTTTAAATGCCATTTTTATGCCAAAGTTGCTTTTATAAGCTTTATAAATACCTGATAAATAAATGTCATATAGTGTTTCCATAGGGGACTTTTATATACGGCGAAACTAAATTTTTGTAAAAGTTTTGACCCCGATATTCTGGTTTTTGAATTGGAGGCATGAAATCTTTGAAAAGAAGTATTAGACGCCGTTTAAAAGCTTCAAAACTCCAAAACTAGTCCAAGTATCTGTATCATACAAAACTAGATTTGTATCTGTACAGTTTTATACATTTTTTTATTTCACACAATAAAACTCTAAAAAAAGTTAGAATGAATTAATTTTTTAATATACTTTTTACCCAAAACTTATAAGGAAGCATACACTCCTATTCTCAATTCCCTCGTTGGAGATAATCTACGAAAAGCGATTCTCAATTCTGACTTAACGTCAAAGTTTCCATTGCAAATTTAAATATCTACGGAGATATTTACGACGGAATTTAGAATAGGGGTGATAGTTTAATTTTGAAAATGTACTTTTTTAAAAACGCTTAATTTTCTTTATTACTTCTATGAATATAAGATTCACATTTTTATAGTTCTAATAATAAACGTGAGTCTTTTATTACAGAATAGTAAAAAAAAGGTAGCAATGATAGAATGAGAGATTTAATAAAAACTTTAAAATACAATTTTTAGTATATGTATCTATAGAATGTATATACGAGTATGTGTACTTTTATTATATTAAATATTTTATTATTGTAAAGGATTAAATTTTATTTTTATGATTTTTAATCCCTGTAATGAATCCTTGAAATAGTTAATTTCAATAAATTTTAAATGTTAATAAACAAAATATTATTGAGAGTTTATTACTACAAATAATAAATAAAGTAATATGTAGGATATAAAATATAATTTACTATAAAATATTTTCACGATTTAATGACAGAAATATGTATACATAATTTAAAAATGAATATATCCACATTCTATTATCCTTCTTCTTAGTTATTATTAGGTGGTTTTTATATTTAACCAGCACATAAAAACCTCTCTGTGAATAAAATTTCTTTAATATTGCATATCATTCAACATGTGGCGCCACATTAAAAAAAACGTAAATTAGAAAAAAGTTTATAATGCAATTGAAGACCATTAGCAACTAGGAAATCAAAAAATGTGAAAAAAATTAGTATCCTCAAAGCTTGCACCTATTTGGTTTTTCTTTTTAACAAATGGTTAGATTAATACGGAAATTGTATAGGTTTCTGTTAATAAGTGTTTAATAAAAAGATGTTGCAAATTCTTGATGAAAATGGAAGAGTCGATATGCGCTCCAATAAAAAAAGTCGCTCTATAACTCCCATATAAAATCATTAGACTTTTCGAGAAATATCGAGTTCTAACGATCAGAGTGAGTTCAAATTTAGAACATAAACTATTTGAGCAATTGACTTGAAATTTTGCAAAAAGGTTCTTCTTAACTAATGGAAAAGCTGTATAAAATTGTTTGGAATATATTAACCCATTTCGAACAAATTTTTTTTGTTCCCGATTTGTGCTACAGGGTGATTTTGCAGTTCAAAGGAAATGATGAAACAAATTTTTTGTTGAATTTAGTTAACCCGTTTAAGCAAGAGGACGCTATTAAGTTTTTGCCAATATAAAGACCGGCTTCGTAGGTGGGGCAAATTGGACTAGAGAAAGGGGAGCCCAGATACAAATTACGAAACTTTATAATACAAACCATATTATGAAAGAAGAAAAGCTGGATTTTATACATTTTGGAATATAAATTCTAATTTAAGGAATAATCTTGAATTATCAATCATTTTAATGTAAATAGTTTTAAAAAGTTGTATCAAGTCTCTAGTTTGAGCCAAAATAATTAAACTTAATTTAAACTAATCTAATTTCATATTAACTTTGTCTAATTTAACTTAATTTAAATAACTTTAACTTTAATAGTTTTAAGTAAGACAAAAAGTTGATATTAAAATTAATAACTTTATTGATAAAATACTGGTACACTTTTTCTATAATCAGAATATAAAAATAAAGATGGATTAAATTAAAAATATATATATTGTGTTATATATATTTTATATAAATTAATATAAAAATAAATAATACAATACATATTATTTTTCATTTCTTACTTAAATTTGTATCCAAATTATTTAAAACATGTCTGTATTAAGCTTTAAGTATTTATCAAATTGTCAATATTATTTTCATTTTTAAATTTAAAACAAAATAATATTTAGATATAATTTAGATTTTCTCTTGTTCTTTTAATATTATTATTGTAAATCACCTCCTGTCAAAATTTCAAAGTAATAAATTTTAGATAAAGAGATTTATTCTCTTTTCTGTATTTAATAATAATTTTTATTTTTAAGATTTTCAACATAATAATTTTTGATTTTTTATTATAAAGCACAAACATTTCAACACATTCAACATATTTTAGATTTAATATATATGTATGTATGTTTAAAACAAAAGCCGAAAATCTTACAAAAAAAAACCAATTTTAAATAATTCCAATCAACGTCATTCATAAAATACATAAGATTTTTAGATTGTAAGATTTAAAATTTTGAAAGGATTGTTTTTTTCTCTCTCTTTCTCAAATTCATACTGTCAATTTTTAATGTTTATTAGGTTAGGTATACTGCATTCCTGAAAACTCGATTTTTATATTGTTTATTGTTAAAATTTTTACATAATTCTGGCTTTGTTTTTAATAAATTAAATAAAAAATATTTAATAATCTTGATGTAACTAATTAACAGTTAGGTTTAAACACAAATTTTATTCTGAATTAAGATTACATAACGTCACTACGATCTGAATAATTAAGAATTTTATTAGGATGCTAAGGAAAATTATGGTGACCTGAATTAAGGCTCTGCGAAATAAGGCACAGGGTTTTATTTCTCATAGTAATTGAAAAATAAAACCCCAAAAATATGGGAAATAAAGCCCAGGGTTTAATTTTTCCTTTAAGATGAACTACGACTTTTTTGGGAAGTAAAGCCCCGGGGTATTATTTCCCATTTCAATTGAAATTGCAAATGAAAAAAACCCTCAGGTAAGAAGAAGACCCCAGGGCGTTATTTCTCTTTAAACTTGAAATAATACCCCGGGGGCTTTATTTTGCAGGGCCTTAATTCAAGACACCAAAATTATTATATGTTAAAATCGATATTTAGAAATATAATAAACTTAATTATAAATGTGTTAATAAGTTATGAGAAAATTAATTCAAAATATTTATTTTATTTATTTTAAAAATTTATAAATAGGAGTTATATATTGATGTTTATTTATTTAATTTTTTTATTAATATTAAATATTATACATGATTATGAAATATTTTTTCAAACCATCGTTTACTGAACCCTTTATAGATTAGGATACTATTTAAGTATATAGGTTAGGTTACGAATACTATTTATAATATGTTTTTAGTTATATTATACTATTATTCCATTTGATCGTATCTGACAGTTAATTCTTGCACACTTGAACAACAAATTTATATTTGCTGGCATGTTTTTTTTATTAAAAAAATTCTATATTAAGTTTAAACTATACAAAAAGTGTTAAGGTGTAGATGGTCCTTTCGAAACCAAATTTAGCCCCTTTTTTAAAGATTTTAACTTTTAAGAATTTTTAATACCATTAACCATATGTTCCAATTTAATTATTAATTAAATTAAATAGGTGCAGGGTCAGAACTCCCAGGGTCATAAGTCCCTTAGGGATTTATAGGTAGGATACCAGTGAGATATAACCCCCTAGACTTTCAGATTTTATTTCAAAATTTTGACTTTAATATATTACGTAAGTCCCTAAAAGGACTTATGACCCACTGGTAAAGGGACTTATGTCCCACGTTAATATTTTAAAGTGGGTCATAAGTCCCTTAGGGACTTACGTCTCACTAAGTGAGCTATAAGTTCCTAAAGGACTTATGACCCTGGGAGTTCTACACCAATTTAATAATATAGAGTCTTTGGTTTAATAAAATTAATTAGCTTTCATTTTTAGAGATTCAAATGTACATTTCTAGCACTTGAATGCTACAAAATTTTTTTTCAAAGTAAATTGTCATACTAACTAAATTTGATCCAGAGGTTACTCAGAGTTTCTAAGCAAAGTTTTAGTTTTCTACTTCTTTACGTCTTAGGGTGCGTTTACGTTGAGCTGCTGATTGATTTAAATAGAGATGTTTATATTGAAGCATCTCTTTGATCAACGATATACAATATATAATTTTCTACGCTATGCTTTTATCGAAGCTCTTATCACTTATCGCAGCTCCAACCATAAATGCTCCCTAAGAATAACATGCTCAAATTGCATATCACCCTTCAATTATCAACAACATTATGTATATATTTGAGTATAGAATGAATACGTCAATTTAGGTAAGCGTTTTCTTCTATATCTATTTTAATAAATTGTAAAAATCAAAATCATATATACATATATATATATATATAAATATATTTTTTTTTTAGAACAAAATCATACATCAGTTGCACAATTTGTATTCATAAAACTCAATATTTCTGACTAAATCTCAAATATTTTTAAATGTAATTTAATTCTTAAATACTTCTAAATCAAAATATCTATATATATATATACATATTTATGTATGTCAGTGTGTATATTAATTTTGGTAACTATATTTTGGTAAGTCACGTAAATTTTATATTATAAAGTGTTCATTTTATTTCTTAAACTTTGATTTTGTTTTCCGTCAGGTGTCGCTTTTTGTTTTAATTTATTTTTTTTGAAAATATTTTCCTATGCTGTATTTATGTCAAACTTTGAACATTTCTTCTAAACACAATGTATGTGTGTATTTTAGTAAATATATATGAAAATCATTGTATGTAGGCATTGTAGTTTTTATTGTAACTGAATTTTGTGAATCATAATATAAGATTCTTTTTGAAATTCGTTATGAATACGAAAGAAAAAGGTTTGATGAGATGAAGATTTTCAGAAAAGATAAGAATTGTTAATGTCAAGGAACAATGTATGTGAATATTATATGATATGTGTATAAACTTCAATATATAAATACATGTAAGTTTAAAAGTTTTTTTTTTTAGATGGATAATTAATACTCGGAAGATATGTGTCAGTTTGAATAGAAATTAAAACAAAAAATAAGGAAGAAAAAGTAAAAGTGTTAACTTAGCTTATTTTGACAGAAATCACGTTTTGGTTTTTATTTTTTTTTTTGTAATCAACGATTTATGGTAATTATTAGAATTAGCAAACAGTATTGAATAAAATTTTGATGGTTAAATTGATAAAGTCATTACAAAAGTCAGTTGAGTGACAAGCATTGAACAATTGAATATAACCATTTTGACTAATTGGTGTCTCTGCAGTATGATTTGGTAAGTTGAATTTTCTTTACGTATGCTTTATAATGTGTAGCGGGTTGGGTACGAAATCTCGTTCCTCAAAATCTCGTTTTATCAAAATCTCGTTTTTTTAAATCTTGTTTCTTAAAATCTCGTTTTATCAAAATCTCGTTTTATCAAAATCTCGTTTCTTAAAATCTCGTTTTTTTTTTTTTTTATTATAGGTAATCTTTATTTTTAACAATTTTATCTTACATTTTCATTTTTTTATTTCAAATGTTTGTCGATTTATTGAAAAAATATTGATTGTAAAAATTGTAGAAAAAAATTTAAAAAAACGAGATTTTGATAAAACAAGATTTTGATAAAACGAGATTTTAAGAAACGAGATTTTGAAAAACGAGATTTTGATAAAACGAGATTTTGAGAAACGAGCATTTGTACCTCTCCCTGTGTAGCTGATATGTCAACATAATAACAAAGGCTAAAATGGACAGAGACGCTTCTTTAAATGTGATCCTGGAAAAAAACTAATTAGAAATCGAATTCACTTGTATGTTTATTACTTGTACGTAAGTCAGAATCAACTTGTATGTTTAAGATATAGTTCTGTGAAGAAAATAGATCTGATGGAAGAGTTAAATCCCACTAAATTTTAGTGCTAACTGTTCAAGTGTTAGACTTATAAGTCTGTATATACTGTAGATGTTAGAACTGAGTGAAGAATATCATATTATTATTATTAAAATTGATACGAACAGGGTTTTAGAATTAAATGTAGAAACTCTAATCATATGTCCCACCCACCTATTAAAAGTCTGAGATTCTTAAACAGGCAAAGAAAATATTATACATCTTCAGAATTAAGCCAAATCTGCATTCCTCTTAGACATTATACTCCATAAACAGTCTGTATTTGATAATAATTTGTACGAAGGTGAAAGACGTTTCGGTAGTGGTAGTTGCTAGGAGAAGGTGATTTTACTGATTCAAATCGACATAATTGGAAATTCCATTTTTTGAAGTCAAATATTATAATTTTTAATGACATGTGATTATTTTATATCTAAAATCACCCACAATTTGAATAAAATTATATTAACCACCCATTCAACTAATTTTTGTCAAAACTGTTTATAAAATTCTAATAAATACAACATACTCTTCATATTGTATAATTATTGAGGTTTCTTTAAATAGTTAAAATAAAATTACAAGGGAGTATATTACCTCTTTAACTACCACAATATATCGTATATAGTTACTCCTATTAATTTGTAACTGAAAATAGTATTAATGGTAGTAAAATTAAAAATTACTTACATATATTGAATTTTTATTTGTATAACATGATTTTATTTTTAATTATCATTAAATCGATTAGAATTTGTAGGTAGGTAGGTAGGTAGGTAGATATTCAAGATAAAAATCTTATATAATTTATGTATGTAAAATATATTATTAGATTTTGTTTAATTTTGGCTACATTGCATAATTAATATATGTATTTCAATATAATATACCAAAACCAACATTTTATATGTAATAATGTATATGTATGTATTTACATTTAAAAGAAAATACCAATAATGTGGTTTTGTTTGTAATGTTGAAGTATAAGTGATGAAAATAAAGTTTTATATTTTAGATAATTAGAGAAAAAAGAGTAATAAATTAATGAATATTCGAAATGAATACTAAATTGTGGTTTATTCATATATACAATTTAAGTGGTATTTTCAAATGCCAAAAAATTAATTATATTTAATGTAAAATGTAAGAATTATATATCTACGTTATATATTGAATATATAAATTATTATATTATATATAATTTAAAATAATAACAAATATTACAGATTTCCGAATAAATGAAATTTTTGATGGTAATTAAGATTACATTTTAATTAAATTTTTTTTTTTTTTGATTTTTAATATGTTTTTCTAATTAATATTCATTTTGTATTGTAACTAATATAATAATTCGAGTTTTTAATAAAATTTATTTATTAAATATATCTATTGTAAAATTTTATATTATTCTAATTAAAAATAGAAAAGTTAAAAATAGAAAATCAGATAAACTCAAAAAAAAAGTGTAATGAACTAAAAATAAATATTTAAAATAATACTTAAAAGACAGTATTTTTAAATTGAATATTAAATTAATAAAATAATTAAAATATTTTAAAATTAAAGAATTTGCATTTTGAACTGATTTCAAAAAAACTTTTAAGTCTGAGATGAATTTTTTTTTAGCATTTTACCCATTTGCCACTTAAACTACGGAGTATTAACTTTTGAATTCATAGAACAATTTGTTATAATTATATATATTTATAAATCAATTCTTTTAAAATCTAGCTTTTTCTTAAATTAATTAGTGTAAGTATATAATTACTATTAATTCTATTTCATATAATTTAAATTAAATATTTTTCAAAAGAATTAATAGAAACACTTTTTTTTTAATGCTACAAATCAAATTAGATTTTGGAATATTACTCAAACCGTGGACTGCACTTAAATTTTAGGTTCGATACTATTATTATCCTCCGAAGATCTTCGATTAATAACTCTAATACTTACCCACTAAACTACTGAGACCGCTCACTCAGTTAATTATTTAACAAAATGTAAGAAATATGTTTGATTTTATGTTCGCCTTAATATATGCAATTACTGTATTTTACAGTTCGAACTTTTGTTTAACGGACTTTTGCGGTTTTAAATTATATTTGAATGCAATTGTCAGAGCAGGAGTCATTAAATTTTGTTATGGCGTCAATTATTTTGTGGGATTGGTTAGAAATTTTGTCCTTTCTGCTCCTGGGACACAATTTTTTGGATACGACCGTCAATTGATTATTCTCAATTTTCACCTTCATAAAATTTTACTATTTTTTAAAAATATATATATATATATATATTAATTATTATAATTACTGCATTAAGTACTCAGTCCAAAAGCTATTTAACATAGAGATTATTGTCAAGTATGACTTATGAAAATATAATATAATAAGCGTGGGACTATTTTATTTCGAATTTTACAGTAGATAAAACATGGGTTGACATAAAAAAAAAACTGAAAAGATTTAGTTAAAATAATGTGGTACCAAATATTAATTAGGCCAATCCTTGTATATGGTGCATTAATATGGTACAACATTAGTGCAAGCTTAACTGAAATATTACGAAAATTCGAAAGACAGTGAAAGCCCGAGTCCGATTACAAGCATTTTTACCCCAATAAATACTTGTACAAAGTAGCTAAAAGCTAGGAATGGATTCCTGTACACATAATATGTAGGTTTAGTTGGAAAGGGAAGGAAAATAGGATATTAGAGGAGAATTAGGAGGTAGGTTGGAAATGAATCTGAAAAGATTCATTTTGAATTTTTGCAAGTTGTAGTAAGGGACATTATTAAAATATTTTTAATTTACTGTAATAAAAATTATAATGTAAATAAACTTGTCTCCATTTAATTTTTTTCATGTCCATTTTATTAAACCATGAAATTCCTTTAATAAAGTAATTTCACAAAACTTGTAATTTAAGTAATTTTGAAAAAATTTTAAATTTTATTATATGTATTTAACAAGATAATCCAAATTGAATCAAAAATTTCAGAAAATTATACTATAAATCAGAATTAGAATAATTCTATAGATATAATTTTCTTAATAAATGTTATAAAAGATAGACATTTTCTAATAATAATATATAGAATATATATATATATAATATATAGAATATATAGAGCAATATAACATAAGAAATAAGATACAAAAATTGACATAATAAATTTTAAAATCACTGTTAAATACATTTATTACAGAATTTATAACATTTATTTTGACTATTAAAAATATATATTTTATTAAATAGTAAATATTAAAATAATTTTTGATAAAAATCAACTTCAAAATAGCCTTTTATTACAAATCTTCGATACATTCGACTAAAAAAGAAAGGGGAATTACCCAAAAATAAAAATTTATTTTAAATTTTTCAAAATTTTTGTTATTTTTTGGCGAATAATATAAAGGAAGGCAAAATGAATATTGAAAGCTTTGTAAGGAATTAAATAGATTTATATTTTATCTATTTTCATTTTTTTTTTGGGTCTTATGTTATTTTGCTTGTTTTTACCCCGTACACCGGTTTGACAAAATCTATATAAGATGATATAGATGAGAAAGGGTGTTCCTAATAAAAAACCAAAAACAAAAATGATTTTATCTATGATAAGCATATCATATTATATAAAGAGTTATGAGTTTTATATTATATACTTTTCGTAAACAAGCATATAAAGCATTTTCTTTTCTTTGGACCAAAAAAAGGGACCGATTCTATATTTTAATTTTGTATTTTAGGTCACACAATAATATTGTTAAGAAGACTTTTAATATGCCAAAAATGTCTTTATTTATTGAAACATTTATTATCATATTAAAATAATTTGAATATTTTTTATATATATATATATGGATATTTATAGTACAATAATATATCTAGAAGTTACATATAATATGTTTTATTACATTATATAATAACTTTATTTAGAAATATAGACAGGATTTTGATAAAGATAATTTAATACAAAACATTAATATTTTTAAAACAATTTAATTTTTTTTTGGTTCCCTGAAATAAAGCCCGTTGATATTGAAATAAGACCTAAATTTTAAAATTTACTTTTTATACCACCCTTTGGCCTGTTATCTTATAAATTAAATTTTGTTTTTATTTATTTATTTGATTATAAAAAGTCCGTACTACATTCAATTTGATAAGCGGGTGTTTTCCTTTTCAGACTTTTCATTTCAGAGGTGGGGGTCTTACAATTTGTAATACAGTAATCCCTCCGACTGCGCGGTAGTTCCAAACCATAAATTACAAAACAAATTAACATAAATAATATTTCAAAGAACGACTTAAATTTAAAAAAATAATATCAATAATATAAATTTGTTTAACATATTCTGCAATGAAAAAAGATCAGTCGCTGCCATATTCTGATAGGCTTTTTGTCTTTGAAAAAAGCTAGTTATTTCAGATTGTTTATCATCCTTTTCTTCTTATAATTTTTTTTATATGGAGCCAAATCAGCTGTTAAATTTCTGCCAAAATTTAAGCACGCTCTAAATCAGGGTCCATGTCAAAAGCCTTCTGTTGAAGCTGACTACCAATTTTTTTAAAGATTCGCTAAATTTTCGATGGTAAATTTATGAGAACTTAAGACTTCTACTTTATCTTATTCGCTCTAATCATTGTCATCGTTATTGAACTGACTTAAAATGGTAAATTCCCTTGTTTTATTTCATTTTAATTTTAAGAAATTCACCTATACATGTGTATTCGAAAAACAAAATTTAAAAAACTACGCAGTGCGAAATTTTAATTTGCGCAATGCAAAAA